>JAJEJO010000765.1:105894-142759 GCA_020662805.1 Glaucomys volans | reverse complement strand
GGTTTGACTTTTCTTGCTTTCAAACTTCAATTTATAGTATTCTCTCTCAGCACTTTTTTCTACTGAGTCTTGCTGAGTTGCTTAGGGTCTCGCTGAGTGGCCAAGGTTAATTTAGTGTTCTCATAGGACGAAAGAAAGATCAGATGAGTTTCAGATGTTCAGCTTTCTTTAGTGATTGACTGCATCTTCCTAGGTACAAATGTAAATTTAAAACAAAAAACTGTTTGCTGTTTAAATATGTAAAGCTGTTTTGTAGATATTAGCCTCCTGCCAAAATATTTATTTCAAGAATGTTAAGTAGGGACAGCCTTGATCTGTTTGACAATTTTACTCATTATGTAATTTCCATAGCAAATAAAGACTTAAAGTTACATATTTAATACAACCCACATTTCCTAAGGGTGAGAGAAAACAAATTAAACATGATGAATGAATTACTATAAGTCCTCATTTTTCATTGATGATGAGGAAGCTATCAAACAGTCTTAGTTAAATATTAAAGCAAGAATTACTCATACATGAAAATATTTTTTTCTATCTCATGTTATGCTCCAGTTAAAGAAACATGATTTTCAGATCTGTTTCTGAACCAGAAATTTTCAGCATTCAATCTCAATTTCAAAAAAGTTTCCATCATTTGTTTTCTCTAGTGGTTTGCAACTTCAGGACTTTAGTATTTATATAAAAGAAGGATAAATTAATTTAATATTTGTCTATCAGAATTATTATTTTACAATATCATAAATCATCTTTTACGATTTCTGTCCCAAAGTAAATTGCTCACAAGTACAGTTTAGTGATGAATAAATTTAAGATATAAATAGGTATATAATCTTTAAGCTTTCATCTTGAATAATTTTATCTTCATACTTTCCTTCATGAATGTGATATTTAACATAAATTCTTTATGTTGAATAATTGACATATGCTATATACATATATTTACTATCCTGTCAGATTTATAATTCTTACTAAGAATTTTATCTTTTCAAATATTAATATTAGTATTATTATCTCCAAGTATACCAATAGAAAAGTTTTAAGAAAGTTATCATAAATGGCCAATTTAAATTCTTAAATTATTAAAAAATAAAGAAGTTTGAACAAGTATTTCAAATTGGTATTTTTGTGATAGATATTCCCTTCTTTCTGATTAGTAAAATCATAAAATTATACATTATTTCTAAAAGAACTACTATAATTGGTACATAAATACTAAAGGGGAGCTGCAACATGCCAATTTTAAAAGTCTCATTTGTATCTTTTTTCTTTTTTTAATGTTTTGTTTGAGCCTTGTAGTTATACATAATAGTGGGATTCATTTTGACATATTCATAGATGCATAAAATATAACTGTTTCCATTTTGTTCCCCAGTACTTCCTCTTTTCTTCCACTTCTCCCTGTACCTATACCCTTAGTCTGCTCTGCTGGTCTTCCTTCTGTTTGTTTACTTTGCTAAATTGATGCATTGGAATTCTACAGAAAAGTGGGTTGATTGTGATATATTCATACATGCACATAGTGTAATTTGGTCAATTTCATTCCATTTTTCCTCCCCTTTCTGACCTGTTTACCCTCCCACTCAATCCCTTTCTCTATTTTATTATTCTCCCTTCTATTTTCATGAGATCCTCCTTCTCTTATCCCTTATCTCTCTCTAGTTTTCACATATGAGAGAAAATATTTTAACCTTGTCTTTCTGGGTCTGGCTCATTTCACTTACCATGATGTTCTGAAGTTCCAACCATTTACCCCCAAATAAAATAATATCATTATTTCTAATAGATGATTAATATTGCATTATATACAGATACCACATTCTCTTTACCCATTCATCTGTTGATGGATTTCATAACTTGATTACTGTGAACTATGCTGCTATCAACACTGGAATTCAGGTATCACTATAGTATGCTGATTTCAGCTCCTTAGGACAAATTCCATGGAGTAGAATAGCTGGACCACATAGTGGATCTACTCCTAGACTTTTCAGAAACCTCCACTGATTTCTAGAGTGTTTGTATTAATTTACAATCCCACCAACAATTTGCTAGTATTCCTTTCTCCCCACATCCTCATCAGCATTTATTATTATTTATATTTTTGATATTTGCCATTCTGACTGGGTTGAGATAAAATTTCAGTGCAGTTTTGATTTGAATTTCCCTAATTGCTAAGTACATTGAACATGTTTTCATATATATTTTGGCCATTTGCATTTATTCTTTTGAGAAATGTCTGTTTAGTTCATTTGCTTATTTTTTGATAGATTGTATAACTTGGTTTTTTAGTGTTATGCTTTTTAATTTCTTCATATTTTCTAAATATGAATTCTCTGTCAGAAGAGTAGCTGGTAGAGGTTTTCTCCCACTACAAAGATTTTCTTTTCACATTCTTAATTGTTGCCTTTGCTGTACAGAGCTTTTTAAATTTGATGCTTTCCCATTTATTGATTCTTGGTTTTATTTCTTGAGATTTAGAAGTTTTTTTGAACCTAAAGTATATCACTATTGATGTATCATTTTTCAATATTCAATAAACCAGTCAATGAATAGGTCATCATATAGAACACAATTATAAATACATGACTTCTTTGAATAGTTTTGAAACTAATACCTCTCATGGATGATGACAATGGATCATGATTATCAAAATAATGCATTAATGCATAACAAAAAAATTTAGTCCCTTAAATAAGATCATATTAAATATAAAAAAGTGAATATCCAGCTAATTCTCCCTCCACCAAGTCATGTTTTATGGCTCTGGTTCCCCAAGCATGTGCCATCCCTTATCCTCTTATCATTAGAATGAGCCTGACCTCAGTGAATTTAGTGATATTAATATTCTCATAGTATCTTGTGAGTCAGCTTTCTGTTACTGTGACATATGTCTGACATAAGTAAACTCATAAATAGGAAAGGTCTGTTGAGACTCACACTGTTGAAGGTTTCATCCATAGTTGGTTGGTCATGTTTCTTTGGACTCATGGCAGTGGTTCAGAGAAAACATAAGACTCATAACCAGGAAGAAAATGAAACAGAGAAAGAGCCTGGGGTTTCACAATCCCCTTCTAGAGCTTGTCTCCAATGACCCAAATATCTCCCGCTAGGCCCTTCTCTTCAAGTTTCTGCCACCTGTCAATAGTGCCAAGATGGGAACCATCGCTTTACCTTATGGAAGACAATCAAAATCTGAACAAAAGTAATGCTTCTCCTTTTTTTTTTTCCAAAGATAATGCTTTAGCCATGAATAACAAGGAAATGTAGAGCATTTAGACTACAAGATCAGACTACTAATAATGCCTTTATAACATCTAATATTCTTTATATATTATTTGCTACACTTCAAATTCAAGTCAGTTGGCCCACACATTTTTCTGGTAGATTTGTACTTGTGACACAGCACAGCAGCATGATGCAGCTCTAAAGAAGCATTTGGCTTTCCCATCTCTCATTCCATGCTAATCAAATAGAATTAAAGAAACAACAGCAACATGGTATGAAATTGAATTGGAAGTCTTTAATCTTTAACAAAGTAGTCCAATATACTGTTGAAACTGACAAAAATGTGGAGTCCTTATGGCATTCTTCTTACATTGTCAACAAGGCAATTTTCCCAAATGTCAGTAGCCTTCACTGTATAATTATAAGGACTAGCTGTGATTTCTTTCAGCCCAGGGATGCTGCTCTCCCTGTGCAGGATTAGGCAGAAAATAATAAGCAGGTGCATGAAAGAAGCAAAGGAGATATTTGCTCCTTCAGAAAGGAACAAGTAAGAATCTATCAATTCACTAAATATTTTTTTTGTGGTTTACTTTTTGTGAAATGTTAAACTTCTTTACTATTTGCTATTTTTATTGGAATTTATGTGAAAATTAAGACTAAATGCTTTACTATCTAAAACTTGCCATATTATTTTTGATCAAGAAATATTTTTAAGATTATAATAATTACAAAGCATTAATTTAAAGTGTATTTAAAAAACAAAGTACTCCTTCTCTGCTCCAAAAATTTCAATCAAAATAAGAAGTCAATTTACCCCTTACTGGCACCATAATAAGATTTCCAAAATGCAAATCTAACTCAGATTGAGAAAACCAGCTGTGAAAGTGTGTTGTGTTGACAGACACTGTGATTTTAGCAATGTAATTTAGTGCTGTTCAGCTTTAGTGACCTTTTAAAGACTAAAATAAAAACATTATTTTCTGAGGTTGGAATCATTTTACCTGCTTCAGCTCTTATATTTTAAAATATAAACTCTTCAAAACAAAGGAAGTCAGTGGGAATACAAGGTGAAAGAAAAATTTAATAATTATAGAACGGAGTGCCATAACCTATATCGTAAGGATTTGCCATGATGAAGAGCCAAGCTGTTTATTTTTTCCATATCACCTACTGTCTTGTTATAGTATAAATGTTTTACTTACTTATATTTTTAAATATATTTGTTAGGACAAATGCGAAAGTTTTCACATATCTTTCTTTTATTTCACATATTTTAGTTTCAGTTTTTTATGTTCTTATTGGTGCTTTATAGTAATCCCTAAGAATAGGGTTCATTTCAACATATTTATAGATGCATATAACAAATTTTTTCCATTTCAATCCCATCTTCTACCTCTTCTGCCTACCTCTGATCTCCTCCTCTGCTGTAATGGTTCAATTTATTATTTTTAATTGATGCATTAGAGTTAAACATAAAAGTAGAATTCATTTTGATATGTACATACATGCCCATAGCATAATTTGGTCTGTTTCATCCTGCAGTTTCTGCCCTTTTCCATTCCTCCTTCCTCCCCCTCAATCCTCTTCTACTCCACTGTCCTTCCTTCTATTTTTAAGAGATTCCTTTTCCTCATCCCTTATTTCTCCACCTTCTGCATCTGAAGGAAAATATTTGACCCTTGACTTTATGAGTCTAGCTTATTTCACTTAGTATGATGTTCTCCAGTTCCATCCATTTCCCAGCAAATGACAGAACTTCATTCTTCATTATGGCTGGGTGAAATCCCATTGTGTATTTATATCACTTTTTTTTTTTTTATCAATTCATCCCCTGACAGACTCCTAGGCCTATTCTATAAATTCTTGAATTTTGCTGCTGTAAACATTGGTATGCCTGTATCATTACAGTACGCTGATTTTAGTTCTTCTGGATACATATCAAGGAGTAGGATAGCTGGATCATATGGTGATTCCATTCTTAGCTTTTGAGGAATCTCCATGCTGATTTCCAAAGTGATTATACTAATTTCAGTCTTACCAACAATGTGTTAGTGTTCCTTTTACAGCACATGCTCACCAACAATTATCGTTACTTGTATTCTTTTTTTTTTTGGTACTGAGGATTGAACTCAGGGGCACTCGACCACTGAGCCACATCTCCAGCCCTACTTTTTGTATTTTATTTAGAGACAGGGTCTCACTGAGTTGCTTAGGATCTCGCGCTAAATTGCTGAGACTGGCTTTGAATTCTCGATCCTCCTGCCTCAGCCTCCCAAGTGCTGGGATTACAGGCGTGCGCCACCACACCTGGCTGTATTCTTTATTCTATATCACCTGGAGTGAGATGAAATCTCCTTGTAGTTTTTATATACAATTCTTCGCTAAAGATGTTGGCTATTTTGTCTTACATTTCTTGACCATCTGCATTGCTCCTTTTGGGAAGATCTGTTTAGTTCATTTGTCCACTTATTTATTGTTTCAGTATTTTGTTTGTTTGTTTCTTTTTGTGGTGCTTGGGATTGAACCCAGGGCCATGTGCTTGTAAGGCAAGCACTCTACCAATTGAGCTATATCCCCAGTCCCTGCTGATTTTTTTGTTTTGTTTTGTTTTTTATTTTGCTTTTTGTTAGTTCTTTGTAGATTCTGGATATTAATCCCCTGTCAGAAGTGTTGCTGGCAAAGATTTTTCTCCCACTCCGTAGGTTCTCTCTTTACCCTCTCAATGTTTCATCTGCCTCACAGAAGCTTTTTAATTTTAGACCATCCTAGTTGTTGATTCTTGTTTGTATTTCTTACGTTTTAGGAGTCTTAATGAGGAAGTTGGTGCTATACCAACATGTTGAACTGTTTCCTTCTAACAGTTGTTTCTGGTCTAATTTCTAGGTCTTTGTTCCAGTTTGTTTTGATATTTGTGTTGGGCTGCAGGTAGGGATTTAGTTTCATTCTTCTATACATGAATAGCCAGCTTTCCCAGCAGCATTTATATAAGAGTCTATCTAAATAAATTAGAAAATATAAAAGATAACTGAAAATTTTCTAGACATATGTGACCTACCAAAATTAAACCGAGAGGATATAGAAAACCTAAACAGACCAATACCAAGCAATGAAATTGAAGGAGTAATAAAAAGCCTTCCAACAAAGAAAATCCCAGAATCACATGGATTCTCAACTGAGTTCTACCAGAACTTTAAAGAAGATCTAATGCCAATCCAACTAAAATTATCCCATAAAATAGAAAGGGAGAGAACACTCCTAAACTCAATCTATGAAACCACAATCACCCTGATACCAAAACCAGAGAAGGACATATCAAGGAAACTACAGGCCAATATCCTTCATGAACACAGATACAACAGTTCTTAATATAATATTAACATACACATTCAAACCATAAAAAGAAGATTGGACACCATAGTTATTTTCATTCATGTTTCCTAAAAAGAGTATAGAGACTGAAGTTGAGGATAAAGAGAACAGAGATGCAAAAGTGAGACGGAGTTTCTGGTCTATTTCTATCTATACTATTTCTCAGGTTCATTGTCCTTGATCAGATAGTAGTTATGTAGTTATATAATTCAGTTTTGCCTCAGTTTCCTCATTTATATTTGTTTATTTACTTTTAAAATATCTTTAGTTGTAGATGGACACGATATCTTTATTTATTTTTAATGTGATGCTGAGAATCAAATCCAGTGCCTCACAGGTGCTCGGGAAGTGCTCTACCATTGAACCACAACCCCAGCCTCAATTTCCTCATTTTTAATGTACAATTCTCATATTCCTAGGTCATGTGATCATTCACAAAATTAAATAAAACTTGCAAAATTATTTAACTACTACCAAACACATATTAGGTAGATTTTTTGGATTCATTCATGTTTTTTCTCTCCAATCATCATGATATAAGGTCATGCATACATAGTTTATGCACACACTGAAGTATTTTTGCTTGTATAATTTTAATAATTTTTAGCAGTCATGAGTATAATTTTAATAATTTTTAGCAGTCGTAAGTTACCATTTGGACAACAGGTTTTTCTGCAGTTAATGAAGTGGTTAGTTTAAAATAAAGATTTTTGATATTTCAAAGTTATATTAATGTTTGCATATTTGAATCCTGTGGTATGGACCCAAACACATTGGAAGAAGCATCATAAAAAATGTCAAAATAAAAATTTTAAAACAGATAAGATTACTTCCTGTAACATTGCATTCTGTCAGTAAATTCATTTCATGTCTCTTCTTGTCATAAGCACCTAGTTTTTCTCTCCTGTGACTCACACTGCTAGTTCAGTGCCAGATAAAAAGTCACAGTTTTGCTTTATCACTTGAAAAAACATTGAGATGTAAAAACAACAGTGTCTCATGAGATGGCTGTCTTTTATGCTATGCCAAGAAGATTCAGGCTTCATGTTTATAAGTAAGTATAGATTTGGGGACTGTATTTTTAGAATATGTGTGGTGAAAGAGCCAATTAAAAATTCTGTAAACTCACATATGTTTGCATAGTTTCCTAGAGTGAAAGATTCTAGTATTGATTAAAAACCAATGTGAAGAGAACACTACTCCTAATTTTTAAAAAATGCCCTTAGTATTAAACCAGTCTTTTAATAAAAGAGGAAAATAATAGGAAATAAAGCAAAATAATATTTTTCACTTATATTGAGTAATCATAAATTAAGTGTGGATTCATCCCATGCCATCAGACCGGATTTGGAGGTTCATAAGCATTCAACTATGGTATTTAATGAAATCTTTCCTTTAACTTAAAGGCACAATTTTTGAGGTATTAGATTATTGAAATTTACTACCTAAATAAAATAATAAGTAATATATTAAAAAATATTTGAGTCTTATACTTCCAGGAAGATGGGATTTGCATACATCAAATGCAGTGAAAATTTTGAATTGTAAATGTAAAATAAGATTCTGAAAGCATAGAAAAAGAATGCAAAGAGGTGAAGCCCTGAGGACCTGAAGAATGACCAATGGTGAAATCTCTGAGGTATTCTTTATGCTTCACGTATCCCAGAGTAAGTAGGTACTAGAGGATCTCACAACCTCCAACCAAAAAACAATCAAAAACAATGCCCCAAGAAAATGTAGTTCTCTCTAGTTCAACAACCAGAAAAGGGGATGCCAAGTGAGTCAGAAAACTTCCTGATGATACTCATGATTTTCCAGCCAAACACCACAAAAAAACTGTGGTCCTCACCCTCTACTTACCAGCAAAAGAAGAGTGAAAATCTTAGAGCATTCCACTTTCTAGCTTGTCAGAACAGTCCCTGTGACTTCAAAGAAGGCCATGTTTGGAGATGGAATTTTCATTCTTCAGTGCTGTGGTAGGAGTTCTTCCTTCACCAAGTGTTGGTAAAGGCTGGGTGGGTACACTGCACCCCATGTCCATCAGTGAAGACAATATGCCACACCCATTCCCCAATGAAAGAATGTCAGAGTAGTTAGGAATCACAGGACTTCCAGCACATTTCTGTGGCAGAGTCCATGTATTGCACTCCTCTCAAGCAGCATGATATAGATGGAAGCTTAATAGAATTAACCTGATCTCCCAACTCTGCTCAGCAGTAACAGGGAGTCCCATTTGGCCAATGAGGCCAAGTAGAGACCAAATACAGAACCTATGTTAATGGAGGCAAATGGAGAGCTTCACCTAAGCTGGGGGCAGCAAATTCTCCAACAAATATAGTCATGCTAGAGGAGGCCTTCTAAAACACAAGATTTAATTATCTAGAATTTCATAGCATAATAAACAAGAAAGTCCAACTAATATTCTAAATCATGTTAAGAAGAAAGAGCCTCAATTGAACAAGAAAGACAATTAACGTCTCTTACTACTAAGATGACACAAATATTAGAATTATCTCACAATGATTTGAAAATAACCATTATAAAAAGGCTTCAGTGAGCAATTACAAAGATATTTCCAAACAGAAAAAAAAAACAAAAGTAAATAAGCAAAAACCCAGAAAGTCTCAAAAACTAAAAACTAAACTAAAACTAAAAACTAAAGGGAACCAACCAAGAATTTTAGAACTGAAAAATACAATTACTGAAAGAAAATTAAGGGAAAACAAAGCACTTAAATGTATAAGCTCAACAAGAATGGGAGGACACAGGAAAAATTCTGTAATGTGAAGATATAACAAAATAAATTAGTCCATCTGAACAAGAGAGAAAATTAGAAAATAAGCAGGAACTCAATGACTGTGGTTCTAAAAATAATAGGCTAATATTTGTGGCAACTGAGTTCAGGGAAGAGTATAGGGAGGGTGAAAATGAAAAAGTATTTGAAAGACAATGACTAAAATATCATAATTTTGATAAGGAAGTATAAACACACAGGTTCGAGAAAGTTGAATCAGTCAAACACTTGGAAAGTAAAAATAAAAAATAATCATGAAACCAATGAAATACATAATACTTTACATATAGGAGGGAAATTTAAATAACAGCTAAAAGTCTTATCTAAATCTTGGGGCCAGGATTTGAGCTTTGGCTGTGGGTTTGATCTACAGGACTACCAAAATAAAAACAAAAAATAGAAAAATAAAAAATGAAAATAAATAAAATATGGAGCCAAGAGAATGTTGTTGTTACCTGCAAGATGGTTAATTCAGGAAATCAGACAAAGGAAGATGGGAGATTAGAAAAAAACTGACACACAGAAGTAGAAAAAGCTGGGACCCAGTGGGCATCACATTCAGGTAGAGTGCAATAACATTGAGTCGGCTCAGCATGCTTATTATATAAGTTTTATTGTAGAAAGGATTATTGTGGGAAAGTTTCTTCAAAGCAAGTGAAGCTAAGGTCATGAGTATGAGCAGCCTGATCATGATTATCAGCCTGTGCCCATAACTTTCTACCCCCAAGCAGCTGGCATCTGAAACTCAAGGTTAAGAACTGAATGGCTCTGTGACTAGCACCCTATTGAACAGGGTGTCACCATGGCAATTGGGCTATCTCGTTTGGCACGTTGGCACTGGGAGTTCTCCTGAAGGGCATCGCCTCTGTCACAGGACAGTCTCAAAACCCTAATTGAGATGCTGCTGCCTATAGAAAGTAGCACAAACTGGGTCAAGCATTGAAAACAAAGAGTTGTCCTAAATGAATGGCCCCAGTAAAAGCACTGTGGTAGTCTATTAAAAAAGAAATTAAGCATTTGCTTACCACACAGCCCAATAATTGCACACTTTTGGGCCTCTATCCTATGAAGATAAAAATATATGCCCACACAGAGACCATTTAGTTATTATAGTCCAAACTTGGAAACAATTAACATTTCTCCCAATAGATGATTTTAAAAGACTATGGTACATCCATACTATGGGATACTACTCAGAAATGAAAAGGAAAGAAATACCCATGAACACAAAATTTCATTGGATCCCAATACAATTAATCATGAGTAAAAAGTGTTAATCTGAAAATATCACAGACCACATGACTTTATTTATATAGATTCCCAAAAGAACAAAATTAAATAGATGGAAAATTGTGGTCATTAGCAAAAGGGATGTTAGGGAGAAATGATGTGACAATAAAGGGGTAACAAAAGGGAGAGATCCATAGTACTGAAATAATGTTGTATATTAATTATGATGATGGCAATACTAGTTTACCCATGTGACAAAATGACATAAATCTGCACATACACATACAAGTATTTGGGAGATAAGAATTTTAGTGGATTATTCATTCATTGTCCTTTTTGAGTTTTATCCAATGAGTCTTTCTTAAAACTCTAATTTCAATATTTTATAAATATGCTTTATGGGTATTTTCCTTGTATCATTAGACAGTCTTAAAATAAGTAAAAGCATGAATTATACTATGCCTTGATAGCAGAAGACAGAAAAAAATTTAAAAATGGGGTTTTACAGAGTGCTTTAGAGAAAAAGCCCAGAGGACTTCATTCTACACTAACTTTACTTAATAAACATATTAAACATTTAATGGATAACATTAATAGAATTGAACAATAAAATATATTTTATATATTATTTTCTAACAAATGTGTAGAGAATGTGTTAAAGTCAAAGCTAACAAGTACTAATCTATAATTTATTAATTTTATGTGAGACTGCAATGTTTTAGGCACTGAGTAGATATGTTATTTAGCAGGTTATTTTCCTCCCAAACATCTCACACACAGAATGAAAAATCTAAAATCAATTGGATATACAACAGAAGGTGAACATGTTGCTTTTAAAATATCAAGAAATAATATCCTGCTGTTTGGACCACTTGCTTCCTTTGCCTTCTGTGAAGTTATCCATGCCTACTTTTTAACTGATTCTTCTTTGTCAGACTATATTTCAGTCTGTCCTTGAAACTCTTCCATACCACTTGTCTTCCTGTTTCTCCCCCTATAATCCCCTTTGGAAATCTACTACATTTCTGTGGCTATGATTATGAGCTTCATGTTTAGGACTCCCTAATATACGTCACAGTTTTTGCAAACTTTTTCTGAACTTACAGTTGATTTACCTCAGTTTCCATTTGAGTTACCTGAAAGCACTGCAAGCTGAACACAATTAAACAGAACTAACAATTTCCCCCTCCTCTCACAGTCCAAATGTACTCCTTTGATGGTATTTCCCCTTATGAATACAATCATAATCCACCCTTGCTTCTGTGCTAGCAGTTCTGACCTCACCATTCCTGATCCCTCTTTTCTACCTCCCCAAGTTCATTCACATCAAATAAAATACTATGGACCATTAAGTTCTCTTCCACGATGCGATCACCTTACATTCACTGTCACTGTGCTGTGCAAGCTGAGATTCCAATCATTTCAAGGTAGTATTTCTGAAAAAAATCCTGTAATTTGTTTCAGTACTTTCCTAATTTGTTGTTCACACCACATGCGGACTTTCTTAGTGTATAGATAAGAAGGTTACTATCTTGTTGGTTCAAAGACTTCCCAACTCCTGATGGTAATGGTCACACTCTTAAAGTTGGCTCACATGCTCTGTAAAATCTGACTACTCTGTTCCTACTCTATATTATTTCTTTAATTTCCTCATTCTATGTATTACAGTCTAGCCCAACTGTGTTTTAAAAAAAATTCTTAAGTGGGTAACAATCTCCAGTTTCTAGAGAAACTAATACTAACTCTGAGATTTGCAATACTTTAGTTATCTTCTCAACCTATATTTGGAGAAGTCCTAACCATCATCCACTTCTCATCAAAAACACGTCTCCCTGGAAGAAATTTATCAACACTCTATTTGTTACTGTATTCTTCCCTTTATGTGCAATATTTCTTTCTCCACATATTTTGATTCTAGTACCATATGGTTTAAGGATATTGATTCGTACTATTTGAGAGAAACTGATAATGATAATAATGTCATGATGATAATGGTGATAATATCATCATATGCTAATTTAGGGTTCTTTTTAAGCACAAGACATTATTCAAATCTATTTATTTTAATTTGTAGATTTTACTTTTTTAAATACTCTTATTTTATTGTGATAAGAACACTTAACATGAGATCTGTGCCCTTAACAGATTTTCCTCCCCTTTGGAGAGAGTGTCTCATTATGTTGCTCAGACTACCTTCAAATGCTCAAGCGATCCCCCTGCCTCAGCCTCCTGAGTAGCTGGTACTATGCGTACTTACTGCCGTGCCTGGCTGTCTTTACAGATTTTCAGGTGTGCAATTTAGCAGTGCTATTCATAGGCACAATACTGTACACTGACTGGGTTTCTATATCTTCTTCATCTTGTTAAATGAAATTGTATGCTGACTGATAAGCCACCCCCATTTTCCCTACTTAGCCCCCGACAATCACCTTTTCCCCTCTTTGCTTCTGTCACTTTGACTCATGTAGATAGCTCATGTAATCACTCAGCATTCATAACAGGGCTGGCTTATTTCCCCTGATACAATGTCCTAAATATCCATCCATGTTGTTTCCTATCAGGTTTTAATTTAATTAAAGCACATATACAAAAAGATTACACTTTCACATAATTGTACCGAGTCCCTTGATTCTATACACGTTTCCTCCTCCTCCTTAGCTGCTCATACAGGTTTATCTTCATTTTAAATAACTGTAAGCTTATACTTATTCCTGCTTTTTGATTTTTCAATATTGAGCTGAGACTATGGAATTAATATTGGAATATAAAAACATACTTCTGTTTTCTCTTACTCCTGTGACTGTAGGCATATTTCCATCTTTCCATTGCCTGATGCATTATGTTGTCATTTTATACAGTATTTCCAACAATCTTATTTTGGGGAATATATGTTACATTTAGGAGGAATCCATATGAAAAATGAAACATTCCTTTACTGGAAGTAAGATTACTTATTTTTTTCACTCGTAAAATCATCATTAATCTGACTGAAAATCTTTGGACAAATTTCTAATTAAATAACAATTTAATTGTTATATATAATTAAATTAATAATTAATTAATTAATAATTAAGCCTTAATTTGGAGATTCTAGTCTTCAATCCTAGAAAATTTTCTCGAATTACTTCTTTGATAAATTCTTGGCCTGAGATCCACTTTTTCTCTTTTGGCAAGTGATTTTATTCATATATAATCTCTTCTGGTCTATATGTAATTTTATTTCCTTTAACTTCAGTGTTCCTTTTATTCTGTTTCATAGGACATTTCCTTTAATTCTAAATTTATGAAATTTTAAAGAATTCTCTGAAAATAAGCTTTTTGGGGGAATTCATTAGGAAATGTCACTTTTCCCTTGACTTTTAACTTTCTTGGCCATGAATTTAGTATCCAAGATTTTGAATCAGTTATAATTCAAATTTTGGTCTTCCGATTTCCAAACTTCTTTATGGTATTTTCTACTATTCTCGTTGTGTTTTCTAGTTTGTGCCTGCAATTTGTTGCATTGTATTGCAATTTGGAGGAAAATGATATAAAATATACAGATTCAACTTGTGATTTTATGTCTACAATCACACTTAATCTTCATTATGGTCCTATGAAACCCAGGTCACAGCTTTTTAACATGCAACATAGAGAGGGTACTGGGAAGTCATCAATTTTCTCAAGATCACAAAGCTAGTAGTGATGAATTGAAAACACAATAAGTAATTACATTTAAGTTGGTGAATCTTAATATGTACCAGAGAAATGGAAAATATCTTCCTTATTTCTGGTTATAGAAAAAAATTGATATCCTTTCAGGAGTCTTTTTTCTGGTACAGAGGGATCAATTTATCATCCAGTGACAACATATGATAGGATTAGATTTCAATATGAAAGACATTTGCCATCTGGGATGGTAGCTTGGAATCCAAAGATAAAATATAATGGCTAAAATGTATTGCCATTTTCTTATGCCAGAAAATGCATAGAGAATTTCAAAATTTGAAAGCAGTACTTCAATATAAGTACAATCCCATTCTCAATGTTGGAGTGAGGAAACTTAAGTTAGGAAAATTTAACTCATCTTCAGTTTGATTACTCTAAATCAAAGTATATAATATTGCTATTATGTAGCTAGGTATGATCCCAACCCTGTCATTCACCACTTGAAGTGGCTCAAGTTCTTATTGCTTATACACATTAGCGTCAACTATAAAATAAAAATTATTGAACTGAGTATTAAAATGACAATGATTAAAAATAAAAACTTAAACCATTTTCTGTGATTTTTTTCCATATTGGTCACTGTCATATAACAGATCTCAGGAAAATTTTACAAACTGATGTGTCTGTACATTTACATGTGTGTGAAGCAAAAGTGTGTGCACATATATCTTAACACAATATTTGGAAATAAGTGCTATATCCAACAGAGAATTGTGTCTCTCCTCTGTTAAGCAAGAACTGAGAAATTGTACTTTCAAAAACAGTGAGATTCTCTGAATAAGCATTTATAGAACTGAAATGTCATCCCTGTAATCTTGTACCACATCCAAACCTTTGGTCATTCTGTGAAATGTGATCAGTGATTGAGGAAAGCATTAGATTTATCGTTAGCCCCTATAAAGTGAGGCAGGAGGCAAAGCACCTGCCACTAAAGTTTTCCAGCCTGGTCCCCTCACAATTGTGAGGATTATAAAAATTAACTGAATTACAAATGTTTCCATAAAAATGCACTCATGATCTATTTAAAGACACATTTAGCAATATGTTAAGATTTTTAAAAATAACCATAATAATAATATATACCAGATTCATGAACCTTGCCATTTATTTACCTGTTTAAATAAATTATATATACCTTCATGTGCAAATTCAAAAGATAGAGTGGTAACATTTTATTTATACAAAATGCATAAATATTATAATATGAAGATTATATGTTATATAATTTCATCCTTTGAAATAACATAAAGGAAGACTTTCTTTGGAAATTTGGAGTCAATAGTTTTTATTACCTTTGTGATCCATAAATATAATTCCAGATTTGAACAATTTTGCTGCTACCAGCAGATAATTTTTTTGAAGGGAGAATATTAATAATGAAAGATAAAATGATCATAGTAGAAAAACATGATTATAGGTGAGGGAGAGATTAGTAAAGTAAGGAGAATTTTTTCTAAATGCAATTAAAATTGTCCCTTTCCCTCAATGTAGTAGTGCAGAATAGAAAGAATCTGCAGATAACTGAGGGCACAGCAATTGACCACAGCAATTTCAACAATTTTACAATGAGTAACATTCCAGTGTCTGCATGTAGGACAGCTTGTTTATTGAGTCACCTACAGAGGGACACCTTGGTTGCTCTCAGGTTTTGACAATTACAATCAAAGAGAGGGATTATTAATACTGAAGGAATATTAAGACTGAATATCTTTCTAGATCATGAAGCCTGAGCAACAAGAGACTGGAGAGTATTTTGCACTAAGCATATAAACAAAAGTAATCACCATGAATATTTGTCAATAATTGTACTCTAAAAAGAAAAAAAGGAAAAGAAAACATTGCAATCAACCTGAGAAGCACACATAGACAAAGCTATCACAAAGTAGAGCTAGAATAGAGAGAAGACTGACTGACTCCTCTCAGGTCTATTGATTTTCTCCTGGATGTAAATTCTGCCATTTTTCTAAAAAATGAGAGAATGATAATTAAGGAAGGACAGCAAAATGTATAGCATTCCAACTCGTTTATGTAGGTGACTTCATGTTTCAATTTCCTTGTTATAGTTGAGGAAACTGAAGCTAATCTCTACCCTGAAAAGAGAAACAATTGTAGTCTAATTATTGCCACCCAAATCTCTGCTTCTTGCAAGATTGTTCTGCTTTTCCATTTCATAAGTGTTTAATAACCCAGAATAATTTGGGGGTCACATTTAAATTGAGACCATTGGATACTCAATATTTTATCTCCATTCAGAAGGAATGTGGAGGGAATAGGGAATTACGTACAAGTGTGAACATAAATAATTCTGGGAACATCAAGAATACAATCACAACCATAGACTGAAGATGTGCTCTGCGACAATAAAACATGTTTTTCTGTTTTAGTGATAACCGATTGTCACTAAACCATGCCTTATATTAAATTTCGGAAAAATACAAAAATTCTGTTTAAGTACATAACTTATTTTCCTTTCAACAGATAACAGTTTCAACTGCTTTACCAACTTTACAAATTTGGTAAAGCTAATTTTGTCCACTAGATGATGTCAACCAACACCATTCCTATTCCACTTTGTCTATTCTTATGTTTGTTTTTTGTCAGCCTTTGATTAAGAAATTCAGGTTTCCTTTTAGAAGACCTTTGAGAATACCATTTCTAACAAGAACTAGCTGCAAAATACTTCTGAGGACAATGTTGTAACAAGTCAACTTACATTAATGAGCCGTTGTAGGTAGGGGAAGATAATGTTTTCTGGGCAAGAAAGAAAAGTCTCCACATGCAAGATGCTGTAGTGCTAAGGTGAGGAAACCATCACTGTTTCTAGGTCCTCTGGCTTCCAGGGACACATAATTTCTAAAATCCTGGCTGAAAGTTTCCTTCTAATTCAGGGCCATTGGTTCTATTGATATATTTTCCTTTCCAGTTTTATTAATTTCCATCAAATTCATACTTTCTAATTTATTTCCATTCATGTATTTTTATTATCCTTTTATGCTTCTAGTTTGAAAATTTTGTTACCTATTCCTAATAAAAGAGAAAAAAACACAAACAAAAACTTGCCATAATTTTATGACTACAAATCGATGCTATAAAACTAAATTGTTTTAAAAAATTGCAGGACCTCAAGGTTTTATATTCCAAAGCTCATTTACAGAGTTACATGAGCATTTTCATCATTTGCTTTCATTTTATTTTGAATAGCAAAATTTTTGGAGGGAAAAACTATAAAGCAGATAGATAGACTATACTTATAATTAAAAATTTTAAGTTTAAAAATTTTTTGTAATATAATAAGAAAATGGGCAATTCCCTACAATATGACAAAATGTGTTATGCTATGTATGAAAGCTAATTTATGCATTTGGATTATATGTAATTCTTAATTAACATCTAATCGATGAAGATCTTACCAAATCACGTCCGCCTTCAGAACAGGCATTTATGTGCTTTCTTTCTGGTCTTTTAACATTTTCGATAGTAGAGAGTGGATTAAGTTAACTAAATAAAGCTTACTGTAAGATCAGACTGGGTAACCTGATCAGACGATGGTAACCAGAGAACAGACATGCCAGATATGAGTCAAAAAGAAAAACCGTGTTGGAATGGCTCTCCACTGAGGTTCACACGTCCACCAGGGTTTGATTGGCTGGGAGACACCATTTGGGTCATTTGTCAGAGTCTGATTGGTTGCTCCTTCAGGCATGCGCAGGCTACATTGTTTCTCGGCAGGCGAAAGGTGCTTGATGCCTTGTCCCCATCCAGCCCCACCTCTGTAATCCTCACCTATGTTATCTGGGTGACCACTAAATGATACTTTTCTGATTCTTTAAGATGTCTTGATCAGAGGGATATGTTTTCTTTTCCATCAGCAGCTTGAGGATCTGAATAAATTCACTCAAAATGATAAGCAAATGACTTTCCGCTTTCTTGATCTGAGGATGTAATAGTTTATTAATAAAATATCTGTTCACGTTTCTCAAGCATCTCTGACTCTGCTCAAACAACACCTTGTGGAATAACCCTTCTGTCAGTCAGGACAGAGCCTCTTTAGATGACCTCTCGGCACATTCTTAAAGGACACACAAGTACAATATACTAAATAATTGGGATTAATTAAGTCTAAATGCATTCTAGAAATGATCTATTTGCTCACCAAGCTAATTCATTCATCAGAATCTCTAATTCTTATAAGCATTTTATAGAAAATGTGTACTTTAGAAATTTTATTATAATTTAATTTAGATTTCTTCCAACATGTATTTTCTGAAAGTTTGAAAAGGAATCATTAGTATCATTTGTACTATAAGACTGTTTATTCCAGTTGTAATATTAATATAAGCATATGTGTTCACATAAGCAATAAAATATAGTTTTTTCTAACTAAAATTCACTGACTAAGCCAATCTAAGCTGATCATAATTGTAAACCACACTTCATGATATTTTAATAATCCATGGAGTTTGTTGTAGGTAATGCGAAATCATATTTTTTAAATTTTTAATAATACCTACAACATTGTCAGATTTTTGCAAAACAAAAAAAAATGCAAAATATTTTTAATCCTTATTAGAAATCCTAATTAGAAATCCTAATTTCTAGAGTTACTCTCGAATTGTGATACTATAATCATTCAGATTCTGTCCAATTTCACTTGCTTAACATTTAGAATGCATAAATACCATAAAATATATATATATATTTTTTTTTTTTCTCCTTGTATCAAATGTACATCTGAGTGAGCATGCTTTCTTTGCCATTCAGCAGTTCTGTGATACATAATTCATTCTCTGTGTGGCATGAATTCCCATATAGACTTGCTTTGGTCAGATTTATGATGTGAGTTTAATGGCTTCTAGAAGCTAGTTTGCCAGTGCTATGATTACAGAAATGGTTTCATGGGAACTTTCTGCTCAGTCCCCACCTACTAATATGTTGGAAAATGCTGTCTGAATTAAGTTTGTTTCTTGACAGTAGGGAGGAATAATATTGAGTAATCAAATAAATTATTTAAAAATGTATTTTCAATCATTCTGAAAAATGTTTCCATTGTATCAAAACTAATACAGAGATTAGGGAAGACCTTTGAATTCTACACCAACTTGTGGTATTGCCAAGTAGTTTGTGAACAGGAATGGATGGACAAAATGGACAAAATGGACAAAAGCAAAATTACTGTATACTGGAATTCATAAAATTTACCTTACTTTTTTTGGGGGGTGGGTACTGGTGATTTAACCCAGGGACACTTTACAACTGAGACACTTCCCCAGTCTTTTTTATTTTATTTTATTTTTATTTTGAGACAGTTTTTCACTGAGTTGCTTAGGGACTCCTGAAATTGCTCAGACTTGTGATTCTCCTGCCTCAGCCTCCCAAGTCATTGGGGTTACAGGCGTGTGTTACCGCACCTGACAATTTACCTTAGTTTTAAAAATTCACCTTCAGGTTCATGTAATAGAAAGTAAAGTTGATCCCAGGCTTGTTTATTTTATTTACTTTTTTCCTATGCAAATATATGTAGAACTTGTCTACATATCTAGAAGTTAAAGTTCCAAGAATATGGAACTGGGATATGAGTCCCCCAATGACTCTCAATTTTTTCTTTAAGAATGGTCACTTGTTGACCAAGAATGTGAATAGAAGTAAAAACCAGGAAAAACAAATTTGGCAATATCCACATCCTTGCAACTTCATTCTCCAACTCATTTATACCAACTTTTTAAATTTTGTGATCTCATACATTCCTAATTTCATATTGGTTTTGGTCAGAATCTTAGCGATTCTATGAAAATGTAAATATAGTTATTCAGCATTAATGCAGATCACTTAAAGAACTCTAGTATTTCTCCTGAAATTAAACTTTCTGTGCATTACAACAATGTATTTGATGTATTTAGAATGAATAATACTTGTCAGAATCAATTACACTTAAATTCTTTCTTTTGCTCCCTTTTACATTTGTTTCTCTGATGTCACTGATAAAGCTCTCACAAATCACTGGATCATACAAGTTTAAACTACTGAATTTTAGGCTATTATTTCCTCAAATTATTAAAAGAGTGTAGGGACACACCTTAAAATGTCGACCACAACAACACCACCCTCGGGGCAAAAGCCTCCCCCACTCGGGGTACCACCAAGGTGGCGGCCCAGGATTGGCTCATTCAACTTCCATGAACCTGAGCAGCTTTACATCTTAGCAGACCTCTGCCCTGCAGGCCTTGCTGTATACTGCATGTGCTGTTGACCTTTAAGATGATTGGCCCCCGCCTGTATCTCCTCCCCTCGCTCCCTTTTCATATACCTGTTTCACTTCCCTATTAAATGAGATACTGCTTCGACAGACTCCCGGCTGGTGTGCGTTTTTCAGCCATCGACACTCACCATCCTGTTTGACCCCCGTGCCTCCTCTGGCTGGTCCAGGGAGGGCACCCAACCTTTGTTGTTCGGTGCGGAACAACAAAATAGGAAATTTTATTCAGTGGTTTCAAATCTTGAACTAACCCATGACTCAGTTAGTTTTTAGAACTTTCATTTTTTCTATTCTTCCCTATATATTCATATTAGTCTAAATATTTCTAATACAATTGACAAAAATAACTGAACAGAAAAATGGCAGAAAAATTTTAAGTCCATATTAGTATTAACATTTATTATTAACTAAATCAAAGAGCTTTTATTTATTCATTTTTTTTGATACGGGGAGTTGAACTCAGGGGCCCTCTACAACTTAGCCACAGCCCTAGCCCCTTATTATTTTTTTTATTTTGAGACATGTTCTCACTAAGTTGCCCAGGCTGACTGTGAACTTGCAATCCTTGTGCCTCAGGCCTCAGGCTCCCAGGAAGATGGAATAAGAGATGTGCCTCACAGTGCTTGGATCAATGAATTTTATCAGCAAATAAGCAAGTAAATAACTTCCACTGAGCAGTTGTAGTCTCCAGGTGGTGTGTGAGGCATCTTATACATGTTATCTCCACCATGACATCAACCCTACAAATTGGGCATTACAATCTTTATATTAGCAAAGCATGAATTAAAATTCAGGATAAATGTTCAAAACACCAAACAGCTAGCAGGGAGGAAAACTAAGGTCTAAAGCCCCCCAGACAGGCCATTTCCATCTGTGTATTTTCTCATCCAATGTCTATCGCTGGTCTCACACAAAAGATGCTGTATCTTTGATACTGTATGTCTTTCAAAACAGTGATTTTGGAAAAGATAATTAAATCCACAGTTATTTCAATGCTTAGGAAGAATCAAGGTGTGTTCTTCTTGTTTTTGAATATACATAATATACAATTGGTAAAAGAACTTCCTGAGCTTCTAAACACCACGTGTTCTCACTTGCGTGAATCTCAAGATTGATTCTTTTCTGATTTATGATCTCCAAATCTCATGGTGCATATGTATTAACTCCAGCTTTACTCTGTCAGCAAGTGTATTTTTGTAATATCTATGAGTCATTTCTTCTCATCCATGTCATCTTTGTCAATGTGACCCTTCCAGCAGCCAGCAGGTGCTGGTGAACAACACCCTGTCAGATATGCTTGAATCTTCTGTTTATTAATTAAATTAATTCAGTGAGAGTAATTTAAACAGAAAGATGTTGCTAGGAGTGAGGGAGAGAAATGAAATGGATGAAGAAAAACTGTGTGGGGGGTGTCTAAATGGGGAGAACAGCAAAGAGAGAATAGTTGGTGGACAGTTTATATTAGCAAGCTATCTTTCACAGGCAGTATGCTCCTTTCCATAGTATGACCCGATTTCTGATCTTACTATATTTTCCTTAGAGGTAACTCCTGGATTTTTAGTCCCCAAATTTCCATGCAATATTAACAGTTATTGGGGTTCAGTTAACACTTCTTACATTGCAGTACCCAAGCTAACGTAGTCTCAAAGTAACTGCATATAGCAAGGATTTTCCACATCCAAGAGCTCCAGCTGGATCTAATTGTTCCACATTTTATTTGAAGAATCTTTAATACAATCTTAGAAGGTGTTATATAGAAAGCTTTACATTTCCAGGTCCTAAAAGTAAACACACATACATCCCACAAGGCAATGTTAGAAAATTACATATTCTGAGTGTCAATTCTCATGCTGTCAAGTTCAGGCAGTTTTCAAAATATCACATATGTTCTTTTCTAGTAAAAAATACACTGACATTAAAGTCATGTCAGACTCTCCAGAATGATAACAAGAAAAAAATTCAAGATAATTCAGTTCTTTGGCATAAAATGATAAATGAGTCATGCTGAAAAGTGGGCAGTTACATCACATAAAAAGATAATGACTAAAAGCTTTCCAAATAGCCATCTGACTCAAGCCAAGTAGGTGGTCAGCATTCTGGTTTGGCAGAATGTGTGGCTGATTGCCAGAGTATTTTTGAGCAAAGCAGCTATTCATTTCACCTGCAAAATCGGCAGTTCACTTTGACATTGCACATAATGAAAAACAAGTCAATGGCTATTTTTAGTCTAAGCTAATAAAGAGGTACTACAAGTAAAATAACAGCACCTTTTCTCTCCATGAAGAACACCCTGTTGGATAACGTTTCTGTTCTAAGCCTTTTTCTCATTGTGCACTTTTTAAACTTAAATTACATTGGACAAATGGAATGTAGGTTGCAGTAGCACCATTGTAACCATTTAGCATTCTGGCTAGGTTTTAGACTTGAAATAAATTGTAACTTTAAGAAATGTATTCATATTATTTTGGATGCATATATGAATGTATCTAATATTCTTCTCAGTTAATCAATCATGCTTAATTCTTGCCATCAATCTTATATAATAGCAACACTTACCAATTGCCAGAAAATAGAATTAAATAATATTTAAACTAAAAATATACCTTGCTCCAAAAAATATGTTTTTTGAAAATAATTTATTTACCAAACTATTTTATATTCATTTACATGTGTATGTATGTGTGTGTGTGTGCATGTGTGTGTGTTTGTGTGTGTGTGTGTGGACACACATATATGAAAACCTTGAGCATAAAAACAAAACAAATATTGGTATAATATTTCAAATCTATATTAGAGATTCAACAGAAAATATCATTGATAAATATTAAACTGAACATATTATCCTAAATGAAATTAAGATAAAATTCAAACAAAAGAAGTAATTGCAAGTGAAAATGGTTCTTATTTCTTTAGGTAGCAGTATATTTGTATAATATATGAATACATATAAAATGTCATTGACATTCCTATTTTACAGGTAATGAATAGATATATAGTAAATATGACAAATTAATATTTCCAAATTTATCAATTCAATATTTTAATGTATATAAAGCATATTTTTAATACATACTTACAGAAGAATAGGAGAAACTCTCATCCTTGAAAAGAATTTGTAAAAGCTTTCATGTGGAGGGCAAAATGATTTTAACCAACTAAAAGAGAGAATTTAAAAAATCACCATGTATATATAAATATGCATATATTTGTTTCTGATTTAAAATAATAAGAATTTTTTTAGCTCTTTCCAGCTGAAAGAACAAGGAAATATATCTACAAAAAATAGTATATAATAAATGCAACCTACCTTAAGCATGTGTTTCTTTGTATGTGTCTGAATTCTGAATTCCTTAAAGCTTTAGATGTAGTCTGTAACATAAAATGAAAAGTTTTAAGTCCATGTTTACATGAGTGCCACACTAATGTCATCTATTCCAGTAAAATCGTGCATGAATAAATAATAGAGAAACTTAAGCCATTTGTGCTTTAACTTAAATGTTTTCTAATCACTGAGGAAAAATAATTATCTACATGTAAAAGTTTAATTTTATGCAATTGAGATTTTATTACACCAACAAATGAATAAAACACAAACTTTTGACTTTTCAATTAATAAGTAAAACTCCTAATAGAACAATTGCTAATACCACTAGTAAAGTATAACCAGTTGTGTCACAGCAGGAGTACAGTTCTGGAATAAAACACGGTGAACATCTTGCAAAAGGAAATATAATAAGAAATAAAATTTTAGGCAGAATTTACAAGGGCTCAATTGGATTAGTTTCAACAAATTGTGTGATCATTTCTTTGAGTCTAGTCATTGCCTTTATTCATCATTTCCTATACCAGTAAAGATGTTAACATGATGTTTTATCTACAGGAGAAATTCATGTGCATGTTTCTATGCCATTAAAAGTTGGTTGATAGATACAGATTGCATATTTTACATAATTCAATGTATCTCAATTACTCTAAATTCTTACGTAGTAATGTTTGCCCTATGGCAGGTTTTTGCTTATTTATTTTCTGGGGGTTACCAGTAAATTCAAAAGGAATGAGAAGGCTTCCAACAAAATACCTTCACTGAACAAAAACTCTACTCTAAAAAGATCGGCTGCATAATATATTAAAGCCCTTCTTACAAAAAAATCTTGTGATGAGTGAAGAGACAGTTTTTTACAATGGTATCTCTGACTTATACTAGGAAGTGTTGGGATACAATGTGACCTCACTTTAGTAATGATGATCATCAAAGAAATGTTATTGATTCATGTCTCAGTTGAAGCAAAAAAATCAATACCAGACAGCTCTAGGGGAACTATTTCTGATGTTTTTACTGTTTTAGAGTCAACTGGGAGATGCCTTTTGAAGGTGATCAACATGGCCAAATGAGATCAGTCCATCTATTTGGAAGGAATCAATTTTCATTCATTATTCCTAGTAAAAATATGTACTTTTTAAAGCTTATGTAGGCTTTCATAATTCAAATATTTTGCTTGTTCATTTAATTCATTATACATATATATATGTGTATACACACATATATTTTCAAAGATAGTCTCATTTATAATTTAATATGAATTTCTCTTGTCAATTAATCAACATACATGGTAAACAATAAAAATCTTGTATGATCTATTTTTTGTCCACCTTTTTAACAGTCAGTTTTGAGGGGTTTTATTTTGTTGTGCTTTTGGTTTGCTGTTGTTGTTTGCCTTTTCTGTTTTTCCAAGTAGCTTATGGTAATGAAATACATTTTTGAAGTTCCTGCCTGCATATTCTTTAAACTTGAAAAGTAATGCAGACTGTTCACCAGAATGTGTAGTAAAGCAATATATAATGAAAAAGAACTTTCAAAGCATTGACTTTAAGACATGGAATTGAGATTAATTTAATAATGCTTTGAAACTCATTTAAAAAAAAAAAATCCCAATCAGACGATCTCCTAGAAAACTGTTTTGTAGAATCAACACCAATATTTTTTGAGGCTTTCTAATCAGCTCATTACAGGCTTTGGAAGCATATCCTAGATAATCTGACACGTTAAAAGCATTTTACAGATTATTCAATTTACAAGTATATTCTGGTTCAAAAGGTGTCTCTTTTTAATAAATACTTTCCTTCAAATTATTTCTAAACACATTGTGTGCTTTGTTACAAAAACAAAACAATTCATTTGTTTTCTGTATTTGAGTTTCAAGTGGCATAAACTCATTTCAAACAGTCTAAGCAGACTTGAAAATGTATTGGTTCACGTGGAAAGAAAAATTCAAGAGAGAATTGAGTATAAGGAATCATCTGATATCAAGAGTGAGCTTTTCTGTATCCCTGGTCCTACTCTTTTGTCATGATCTAGCTAGTTCTCTGCATATGAAGAAAATTCTGCTTCCTGCCTTTACCCTTCAAACAGCCTAAGCTTTTATCTTCCTTTGTGTAAAAGCTCCATTAAAAGAGCACCACCTTTTCTCTGTCGTGAGTTCATTTCAATTTCAGAAGAAAAAAATCATCTAATTGACCTCCTTTGAGCCACATACTTTTGCCTAGCTTGTGCTATGTGGCACACTTCTGATGGGGAAGTCTGGTCCCCATGTCTGACAACACTGTCACAGAAAGGGAAAGATATTTGGCACATGGATAAAATTTTTAAAATGGTAAGGGAACCATCTAATTCATTTGAAATAAAAATACAATATAGTCCATTTTCCTATTCCCCCAACTCTACAAAAGTTTCCCCTACTCAGCTAATCCCTCATCTAATTGCCTTACATGTATTATTTTCTTGCTTACAAGATGCATAAAAGTTATGCATACTTATTAGTATCAATCATTCTCCAATTTGTGCTTAGCTCATGTTTCTTTTTCTGATATTGTCCCTTCATTTCATACCCTCATTCTTTATATATTAGTTGATCAGCATACCTTTTGTTTTTCAACTCCCTATTTTTAGATACTATGTTTACTAATCTCATGGTAACAGAAGCTCAAATAGAAACATCTCTTAAAGAAAAGTTTGCACTTCTCTACATCTGAAAAAAATCTGAAAGGTCATTACCTTGAAAACAATCCAAACTCCTGCAGGAAAAAGAATATGCAATTTATTTTTCTGTCCTCAGGTTCTAGCAAAGTGACAAGAACTTGTTAGACAAATGACATGCATACTGAAGTTTTAGTCAATATTCTTTTATTTAAAACCAGCTTAAATAAAGTGAAAAGCAGAAAGGACAAGTAAGAATCAGTGGATTTATGTAACTGAAAAATGAAAGAGGATACTAACTTTAGCACTCTGAAATCAAAGATTTAGTTTAGACATTTCTATCTGTCCTTCAGCTCTTTGTGTGAAGGCTTCATTCTCTCTTATACATACAAAGATGACAATAAGCAACTCTGGTTTATATCACATCTATAGATTCTGATTTCAAAGGCACATAGATTCTGTTCCAGAATCATTAAACAAGTTTTGTGGGGGGAGGCGGTGAGAACAAAACTAACTTCGAATGTCAAGAGATGTGTGCTTTGGCTAATGTAACATTTCAAGGTGTCTTGTGTTCCTTTCCCATATCCAATGTATAACTGGATACAATTATAATAACAATTCATAATAAATTTGATATTTAGAAAAGAACTCACAGCAAAAAAGTAAAATTCTGAGTTGAAGATTTCCACTCATCACAGTGTTGATATGGGTATGCGTTAAAACAGTACTATAGAGTCACTCTAAGAAATAATCAGGCATTAGCCCTTGTCTGTCTGTATCATCTTTCTTTAATTCAGGAATGCAGGATTATGGTAACTCAAAATTCCATTGGATGATTCCTACTATGTAAAAATCTCTGAGTCACTCAAGTATTGGTTTTAATTCATGAGCTCCAATTCTTCAAATAGCAGGTGAGGGACCAAAATGATTGAGTAGTGCACTGTTTTGGTATACACAATCCTCTTAGCAAAATGACTGGTAATAGAGACAATAAAATTTCACATCTCTATTTGGTGGTGTCCTTAGTCTAAGGATGATTGCATTTAAGTCTAACATCAGGCCCTATAGAAAGCATTTGTCCAATTTTACCAAAAAAAAAAATAAAAAAAAATAAACTTTGGTGAGATTATAATTCTATGAAAACAAAAGAGGAGATTTAAGTTTAGGTTTAAGTCTGTTTGAATAAAAAAAAAAACAGAATCAATTGCTTATCCCTGTCATATATAAAAAATGATTTTATTTCAACTTCATCTACTAGAGTAGTAAAAATTAAAGGAAGAAAAAGTACTTTTCCATAAATAATATTCTTGATCTTATAGTTAGAAAACACCCAGTCACAGTATCAAGTTAGTCCAAAGAATGTCAAATTGTAAGGGCTATAGGATTTGGCAAATCATTTGAGGCCTAAGTATCAATATATCCTCTAGTTATATGACTGAGAGAAGAATTGCAGAAGAAACTAAATGAAAGATAATTGAGATAAAATTATAATATAAATGAGTTAGTCAGAGGACTACATATCTGATTGAATTCTAAATCAAGAATTGAGGAAATTTTGAGTACATTGAGCTCCATGGAGACAGAGCTGGGACAAGTGAGACTGGACGGGCACTGGGTCACTCTGCCTCACTGAGGAAATTCACTTAACATTAGCAAAGGAGATCCTCAGGGACCAACAGGCAAGATGTCATCAAGTGCATTGTTTGTGAAAACATGCGGGCAGGAGCACAGGCAGCACCCAGATATTTCAGCCAACTTCTTAGAGTTTTCTAGGAAGTGCTCAGAGAGGTGGAAGATCATGTCTGTTAAAGAGAAAGGGAAATCTGAAGACATGTCAAAGGTGGACAAGGCCCATTATGAAAAAGAAACAGAAACCTACATCCATCCTGAAGGGAAACCAAAAACAAGCTCAAGGATCCCAAGGCACCCGAGAGGTTTTCATTGGTCTTCTTGTTTTGTTTTAAGTGTTAAGTTTTCTATTTCTTTTTAATATGGTAGTGTTACATTTTATATTTCTTTTTAAATAGTGCAGTAGCATGTTTTCATATTAACTCTGGTTTGCATTTCGATAATCTCTGAAATATAACATCTTTTATGTTCAGGAGCACATTCTGGGCTAATCCTTGGTGATGGCACAAAGAAACTGGGGGAGATGTGGAATTGCTATATTGTTAGTGTTGATAAAACAAAAAAAGAAAATATTAAAAATCTTTTTAACAAAATTTCATTATAGATTCATATTTTTTCTCCCTAATAGACCAAAACAAATGTCAAGGGAAGGGACAAGGCTGATCAACTATGTTCTATAGTAGAGTGAGAACAATAGCAAATCCTTTCCTCAAGAGGCAAACATTGAACTGAACAAAACTGATAACCCACTATCAATATTATAAATATGTAAAAAGATAATCAAAGAAACAAACATAAAATAGCACTCTGGAAATTGACCTAAGTCACAAATACTAAAAAGAGTTAGAGATTGAAAACTGCCAAACTACCAGAAAACTTGGTGTGAATGCGTATTTTCTTGGTCTGGGGATCATTTAGTCTCTCCTGCATACACCTCTAAACCTCTGTTCCATTGAGGTATTTCCAAGTGGGCATCTTCTTTTGCCATTCTAGGAGGAGGGTCTCTGTATTTGAAGCACTGGGTAAGGCCCATATCCAGCACTATTAACTGTGAAAGGGAAAAAGATTTCAGAGCCAGATGAGCAAGAGAGGGCAAGGGGGTCAGTGTGCTACATTGAAAATATGGTCAAACTTGGAAAATGCATCCACCTCGCTGAGATTTGGCAAATACAGAGAGAAGATCAGAGACTTCCATGTCCTCTCTGACCTAAATTTTGAATGTGCTCTCCCACTCTCATATAGATCCATTGGCAGAACATGGCTGATTCGACTGGTTTGTGGTGTTTGAGCTCAATCTCTCCAATTATTGACTGATCGCCAAGTTAAGGAAACAAAGGCAACTAGGCTTAGGGAAATCAGGCTTAAGAATTAAAAAAAAAAAGTAGAGAAAATGGGCTTAGATATTAGAGGATGCATACAGTTACTAAAATCCATAACTGAAATAATATTGATAGGATTTTTTATCAGTGATATAGAATACAAGACTCAGAGATCATTAGGAACAAACATGAAAAATGTAAACATCAAAGAAGAGTCAATTCAAAGTAAGTACAGGACCATGGCATAAAAGGTGCAGGGCAACTTTATATTCAAATGGGAAAGAAAAAAATCACGTCTCCTGACCACTATCAGTTCCAAGTAGCCAACAAATTTAAAATATCAAAGACCAAACTTTTACAGTAAAAATAGAATGTTTCTTAAAGCTTGTGGTAGAAAAAAATTCTCAAGCAAAAATAACATATAATTCTCTTGCACTAATTTTAATAACCTCATAGGAAGGAAATCTGTGATACATATAAACAAGTAATATTCATATGAACAGATAGACATGGATATGCCCATATGTGTATAAATGAATATACACACACACACAAATATTTCTTAAAGTTAATGTAGTCCATTAAAGGCATCAAGTAGAAAAAAATACTTAAAAGTTCTAAAGTGATTTAGAGAAAAGAAAATATCAATATATAAATAGAGGTTATATTTCAGAGATTATTGAAATGCAAACCAGAGTGAAACCATATCAAACCATATGAAAACATGTTACTGCACTATTTAAAAAGAAATAGAAAATTTAACACTACCAAAATTGGTGAGGATATGAATCGATGGAAATTTTATATACTGCTTGTGAAAATAAATTGAGAAAACCAACATTTAAACTAACTTGGTATCATCTATTTAATTTGAAGATGCACATACAATTCTTTTCCACAAGAAATACAATCTAAAAATGAAAGAATACATGAGTAAATATATTCTATTCATGCAAAGGATTATCTTCCATAAAAACAAATGAATGATATTGCATATGTGAATGTGAGGTTAGAAACAATTTTCCATGACATTTCTGTACATATTGTATAATCATTTGTACAAACTATTTTCTCAAAAATGTTTATAGAACAAACAACCTTGAAAAATAGGTAGTCTGCCCCATGGGCAGATATGTTTACTGTTCAAGATAAAGTTAAACAGGTTGGTTAAGAGCTTCTTTTAAAAGGCTGGAGATCCTAAGCTCTGGTTCTTTAGTTGTGGCACAGGTTAAGGGGTGTACAGCATGGCCTTGACACTAGGTCAGACCTTTGAGTATTGAGGAGTGGCAGGGAGGTGTACCCTTGAGATTGTGTAGAATATATTGCCTGTGGTGGTGGGAAAAGTCAAATCCTTTCCACTTACCTAGGAGCCCTTTCTATTCAGCCAGAATCTTTGAAATTCTATCACACTAGCTTATCACTTAGAATTAGGGTGAAACTCAGACCTTTCAGGTTTTGACATATTGAGACATTTTAAAATATGTTGTTTAAATACTTAGACATCAAAATACTTAAATCATCAAAATACATAAATACTTTTGTTTAAATCAGAAGAAAATAAGGATTTCCTAATGCAAATGTGAAAATATAAAGCACTAAATAATACACAGATATCAAGTGAAATTAAAATCAAAACAAATATTAATGCAAAATTTGGAATATTATATACCTCTGGAGAAGTGAAGGAGAGAAATAAAAAAGTTTATGAGTACATGTATAAAATTATCAGTCATATTTTTTTAACTGTTTAAAGAACATTCTTAGTAGGATCAAACATTCATCTATTGTATTTTATAAGTATTTTTTAAGACTTAAATAATACAAAGATAATTAAAAATTTCAAACAAACCAAAGAAGATGGAGAGATGAGAGAATATAACCAGTATTTTCAAGTATATGGGTCTTTTCAGAAGACCCTACATTACAAGTTTATGAGTGGAAACCCAGGCTGATTCCATAAATTGATGATTATAAACTGTGCTGCTTCAAACATTAGAATGCAGGTATCACTACAGTATGCTGAATTCAGATCTTTTGGATAAATTCCAAAGAGTAAGATAGCTGAGATATATTGTGTTTCTATTCAGAGTCTTTTAAGGATACACCATAATTATTTTCATAGTGGTTGTATTAATTGACAGTAAAACCAACAATGTGCACTTGTGAAAGGTGGGAAAAGGATGAAACTGATAAAAAGAGAGTTCTTGAAATAAAAAATTGAGAAGTCTAGGTAAAGTAAGAACAGCAAATCATGTTGAGACAAATAGAGATTAGGAGATAAATATGGGTTTAAGAAAACTTTTAATAGAAGTGGTTAAATGAAAGAAGTAAAAATGTATTTCTGTCAAACATTAGATTTCACCAATACTTCAGACGCTGAATTATGTCTGAGGTACTATTTCAAAGGTATATGTATAAATATGGTTTGCATAAGTTGAATGGGAGAAAAGGTTATTAGAATTCAGGAAACAAAATTACTGCAATGAAAGAATTATCTGGTGGATATTGAATTTACACAGAATTATGGGCACATTTGAACTTCAAAAGGTTATATGCAAATGTGTTGTCCAATTCAGCAATACATGTAAAAAGTAATCTGGAAGTTGGTAAATGAAAATGGGAAAACTAGCCAAATACGGTCAGCCTTGAAAACCTAAAAATATACTGATTACATATTAAAGATTGCAGGGAAGACTGAAATAATAGTAGATTTGAAAAATATATCACTATGACTATTGAGGTTATTAACACCTTCAGAAGTATTTTCAAAAAATTAATTTTTTCATTGATCATCAAAGTAGTTCTGATTTTATAGAGATTATACATATGTCTATTTGTACAATTTTTCTTGTTTACCAAAAACTTAAATTCTTATGATACACAGTCATGGACTTAATTGATAAAATAGTTAAATAGCTTTAATAATAATGTCCTGCCTTGTCCCCTACCCTAAAATATGGCTTCAATCCAGCAACTAGTACAGATGTCTACACAGCAGGTGGTCTATAAGACCCAGTTTGACTCTTGTGGGGCACCAGATGTTAAAATGCTTTAAAAATCACCCCTGTGTATACATGCATTTCCATGCAAAAAGTCATATGCACATATCTTAATATCCACAACATATAACTTTGATTAAACCTCCTAAATATTTTCTAACATCTCTCACCATGACCATTATTCAATCTAATCAGGAATTCAATTGTTTTATCTTTCTAACTTTGCATATGCTTAACCCCCTTCTTTCTCTCTTCCCACTTTACTCAGTGTAGAGTATAATACCAATATATTAACACCTCTGTTGTCAGTACCTTTACCTTCTTGACCTCCACTTCTATATGGTTGACATTTTATATGGACTTAGGGCTCAGTGTGTACTGTTATCTGCTTTAATCTTTACAAAGGTGATCTGACAATGTCATATTTCCTTGTTTCCTATACAAGTTGATGAAATCCAGGTATCTGGCTCCTGCTGATACTGTTTCACTGAATTTTAACAACTGCCTGTTGATTATCTTCATTTGAAGGTGTCATTAAAACATATCCTCGAGAGATTCAAGATGGCGGGCTAGAGGAAGGCTGCATTCCTACTTGCTCTGTGGATTCCTACTTGCTCCGGATTCAAACAGCAGGAATATGGCTCTCAACGAGATTTTATATTCAAATCACATATAAGGGGTCCCCAGTCGCCGCTCCGGAACCAACTCTGCTGGGCTGGGCTGGCCCGGCCGCAGGCAGCTACCACCCTGGAGCGCCGGACCCTGCAGCTGCTTTGGAGTCACCGACCTGGGTCTGCGCCAGGTAGCAAGTGAGTGCGGGTCCACAGCAGCGGCTTTAGAGTCACTGGCTGAGCTCCGGCACAAGCCATCACCTCCCAGGCTGCCTGGGGCCTCCCACGGCTTCTGGAGAGGTCTGACCAGGAGCCTCGGGGATCACTGACTCCGGCTGGGAGTTTGGACCCCTCGGTGCCATTTTGCTGCTTCCCTGTGGCAGAGAGGGCCCTTCTTTGGCTGCCTGGGTCCTCGCCCTGGCTTCTGGAGAGGTCTGGCCTGGAGCCTCTGGGATTGCTGACTCCAGCGGGGAGCTTGGACTCCTCGGCGCCATTTTGCAGCTTCCCTGGCAGAGAGAGTCTGTCTCCGGCTGCCTGGGGATTCAGAGCTGCGGCCGGTCTTCCAAGCCCTTGTGCCATGGCTCCTGCAAAGGTCTGGCCGGAAGCAACTGGGGTCGCTGACTCCAGGGAGGAGCTTAGGGCCTTTGGCGCCAGCTTACAGTGTCCCAGGAGAGAGCAACCACCTGCCACCACCTGAGCCCCCAGTGAGGAGTTAGGCCAGCCTGGGCTCTCAAGCCCAGTGTCTCCATCACTGAGCACAGTTCTGTGACACCACCCCAACTTGGTCTAGTGCCCAGGTTCACACCCTGGCCCAGAGTCTATCACCTTGCTGTATCTAATTGTCTATCAACACTAGGCTGCCTCTGCCCAGAAGCATTGATCATTCCCAACCTGGAGATAGTGGGACAGCACCTTTCTTGGGTCACCGCTTGAACAAGCACCTCTCAAGCAACAGGTGAGTTACTGGAAATCTGCAGGGACACTTTAAGTCTTCACAGGGAAATTGTAATCCCTCGGATTCGCACTACTAGAGGGGAAGATACAAGAGCAGTATGAGAAAACATGGGAAGAAAGTGTCCCAATCAAACCTAGATGATATATCAAGAGAACCCAAAGACAGCATGGTAGAAGGAATGACAGAAAGGGACTTCAGAATGTTCATCATTAAAATGATCTGAGAAGAGAATGATGTGATGAGAGAGCAGATTCAGGCTATGAATAATCAGCTAATAGAGCAATTGCAGGAAGCAAAAAATCACTTCAATAAAGAGATAGAAATTCTGAGACAAAAACAAACAGAAATTCTTGAAGGAAACAAGGAAATGAAGGAAACAACCAAGTTAAAAACTCAATAAAAAGCATAATTAACAGAATAGATCACTTGGAAGACAGAACCTCAGACAATGAAGACAAAATATTTAATCTTGAAAACAAAGTCAAACAAACAGAGAAGATGGTTAGGAATCATGAACAAAACCTCTAAGAAATATGGGACATCTTGAAAAGACCAAATTTAAGAGTGACTGGGATTGAGGAAGGCACAGAGATACAAACCAAGGGTATGAATAATCTATTCAAGGAAATATTATCAGAAAATTTCCCTAATATGATGAATGAGATGGAAAATCAATTACAAGAAGCTTACAGGACACCAAATGCACAGAATTACAACAGATCCACACCAAGGCACATTATAATGAAAATACCTAACATACAAAACAAAGATAGAATTTTAAAGGCTGCGAGAGAAAAGCAGCAGATTACCTACAGGGGGAAACCGATACGTATATCAGCAGATTTCTCAGCCCAGACCCTAAAAGCAAGAAGGGCCTGGAACAATATATTTCAAGCTCTGAAAGAAAACGGATGCCAACCAAGAATCTTATGCCCAGCAAAACATACCTTCAGATTCGATGATGAAATAAAATCCTTCCATGATAAACAAAAGCTTAAAGAATTCACAAAGAGAAAGCCTGCCCTACAGAACATTCTCAACAAAATATTCGAAGAGGAAAAAATGAAAAATAACAATCTTGGTCACCATGGGGAGGAACTACCCTAAAGAAAGAGTCAATTAAAGGAGAAACAAAGTTAAAAACCCCAAAAAAGCTAAAATGACGGGAAATACAACTCATATCTCAATAATAACCCTGAATGTAAATGGCCTAAACTCATCAATCAAAAGACATAGACTGGCAGACTGGATTAAAAAGAAAGACCCAACAATATGCTGCCTTCAAGAGACTCATCTCATAGAAAAACATGCCCACAGACTATAGGTGAAAGGTTGGGAAAAAACATACCATGCACATGGACTGAGTAAAAAAGCTGGGGTTTCCATTCTCATTTCAGATAAAGCAGACTTCAAACCAAAGTTAGTCAGAAGGGATAAAGAATGACATTTCATACTGCTCAAAGGAAGCCTAAATCAACAAGACATACATATCATAAATATTTATGCACCAAACAATGGTGCATCCATGTACGTCAATCAGATCCTTCTCAATTTCAGGAATCAAATAGACCAAAACACAATAATACTGGGAGATTTTAACACTCCTCTCTCACCGTTGGACAGATCTTCCAAACAAAAATTGAACAAAGAAACTATAGGACTCAATGACACAATCGCTAATTTGGACTTAACAGACATATATAGAATATTCCATCCATCAAAAAGCGAATACACTTTCTTCTCAGCAGCTCATGGGTCCTTCTCTAAAATAGACCATATGTTATGCCACAAAGCTATTCTTAACAAATACAAAAACATAGAGATACTACCTTGTATACTATCAGATCATAATGGAATGAAATTAGACATCAATGATAAAGTTAGAAACAGAAACTACTCCAATACCTGGAGATTAAATAATATGCTATTGAATGATACATGGATAACAGAAGACATTAGGGGGGAAATTAAAAGATTCTTAGAGGTCAATGAGAACAAAGATACAACATATCAAAATATCTCGGATACTATGAAAGCAGTGCTAAGAGGAAAGTTCATTACAGGGAGTGCATTTAATAAAAGAATGAAAAGTCAACAAATCAATGACCTCAGATTATAGCTCAAAGCCCTGGAAAAAGAAGAACAGATCATCACCAAAAGTAGTAGAAGACAGGAAATAATCAAAATCAGAGCTGAAATCAACGAAATTGAAACAAAAGAAACAATTCAAAAAATTGACGAAACAAAAAGTTGGTTCTTTGAAAAAATAAACAAAATTGATAAACCCTTAGCCACGCTAACAAAGAGAAGGAGAGAGAAACTCCAAATTACTAAAATTCGCGATGGAAATGGAAACATTACAACAGACACAATTGAAATACAAAACATAATAAGAAGCTACTTTGAAAATTTATACTCCAACAAAATAGAAAACCTGGAAGACATCAACAGGTTCCTAGAGGCATATGAGCCACCCAAACTGAATCTGGAGGACATACACAACTTAAATAGATCAATTTCAAGCAATGATATAGAGGAAGTCATCAAAAACCTACCAACAAAGAAAAGTCCAGTACCAGATGGATTCACAGCCGAGTTCCACAAGACCTTCAAAGAAGAGCTCATTCCAATACTCCTCAAAGTTTTTCACAAAATAGAGGAGGAGGGAACCCTTCCAAACTCATTCTATGAAGCTAATATCACCCTGATACCAAAACCAGAGAAGGACACATCAAGGAAAGAAAATTTCAGACCCATATCTCTAATGAACATAGATGCAAAAATTCTTAACAAAAT
>JAJEJO010000765.1:58229-105494 GCA_020662805.1 Glaucomys volans | reverse complement strand
ACTGGGATTGAGGAAGGCACAGAGATACAAACCAAGGGTATGAATAATCTATTCAAGGAAATATTATCAGAAAATTTCCCTAATATGATGAATGAGATGGAAAATCAATTACAAGAAGCTTACAGGACACCAAATGCACAGAATTACAACAGATCCACACCAAGGCACATTATAATGAAAATACCTAACATACAAAACAAAGATAGAATTTTAAAGGCTGCGAGAGAAAAGCAGCAGATTACCTACAGGGGGAAACCGATACGTATATCAGCAGATTTCTCAGCCCAGACCCTAAAAGCAAGAAGGGCCTGGAACAACATATTTCAAGCTCTGAAAGAAAACGGATGCCAACCAAGAATCTTATACCCAGCAAAACTTACCTTCAGATTTGATGATGAAATAAAATCCTTCCATGATAAACAAAAGCTTAAAGAATTCACAAAGAGAAAGCCTGCCCTACAGAACATTCTCAACAAAATATTCGAAGAGGAAAAAATGAAAAATAACAATCTTGGTCACCATGGGGAGGAACTACCCTAAAGAAAGAGTCAATTAAAGGAGAAACAAAGTTAAAAACCCCAAAAAAGCTAAAATGACGGGAAATACAACTCATATCTCAATAATAACCCTGAATGTAAATGGCCTAAACTCATCAATCAAAAGACATAGACTGGCAGACTGGATTAAAAAGAAAGACCCAACAATATGCTGCCTTCAAGAGACTCATCTCATAGAAAAACATGCCCACAGACTATAGGTGAAAGGTTGGGAAAAAACATACCATGCACATGGACTGAGTAAAAAAGCTGGGGTTTCCATTCTCATTTCAGATAAAGCAGACTTCAAACCAAAGTTAGTCAGAAGGGATAAAGAATGACATTTCATACTGCTCAAAGGAAGCCTAAATCAACAAGACATACATATCATAAATATTTATGCACCAAACAATGGTGCATCCATGTACGTCAATCAGATCCTTCTCAATTTCAGGAATCAAATAGACCAAAACACAATAATACTGGGAGATTTTAACACTCCTCTCTCACCGTTGGACAGATCTTCCAAACAAAAATTGAACAAAGAAACTATAGGACTCAATGACACAATCGCTAATTTGGACTTAACAGACATATATAGAATATTCCATCCATCAAAAAGCGAATACACTTTCTTCTCAGCAGCTCATGGGTCCTTCTCTAAAATAGACCATATGTTATACCACAAAGCTATTCTTAACAAATACAAAAACATAGAGATACTACCTTGTATACTATCAGATCATAATGGAATGAAATTAGACATCAATGATAAAGTTAGAAACAGAAACTACTCCAATACCTGGAGATTAAATAATATGCTATTGAATGATACATGGATAACAGAAGACATTAGGGGGGAAATTAAAAGATTCTTAGAGGTCAATGAGAACAAAGATACAACATATCAAAATATCTGGGATACTATGAAAGCAGTGCTAAGAGGAAAGTTCATTACAGGGAGTGCATTTAATAAAAGAATGAAAAGTCAACAAATCAATGACCTCAGATTATAGCTCAAAGCCCTGGAAAAAGAAGAACAGATCATCACCAAAAGTAGTAGAAGACAGGAAATAATCAAAATCAGAGCTGAAATCAACGAAATTGAAACAAAAGAAACAATTCAAAAAATTGACGAAACAAAAAGTTGGTTCTTTGAAAAAATAAACAAAATTGATAAACCCTTAGCCATGCAAACGAAGAGAAGGAGGGAAAAACTCCAAATTACTAAAATTCGTGATGGAAATGGAAATATTACAACAGACACAATTGAAATACAAAACATAATAAGAAGCTACTTTGAAAATTTATACTCCAACAAAATAGAAAACCTGGAAGACATCAACAGGTTCCTAGAGGCATATGAGCCACCCAAACTGAATCTGGAGGACATACACAACTTAAATAGATCAATTTCAAGCAATGATATAGAGGAAGTCATCAAAAACCTACCAACAAAGAAAAGTCCAGTACCAGATGGATTCACAGCCGAGTTCCACAAGACCTTCAAAGAAGAGCTCATTCCAATACTCCTCAAAGTTTTTCACAAAATAGAGGAGGAGGGAACCCTTCCAAACTCATTCTATGAAGCTAATATCACCCTGATACCAAAACCAGAGAAGGACACATCAAGGAAAGAAAATTTCAGACCCATATCTCTAATGAACATAGATGCAAAAATTCTTAACAAAATTTTAGCGAATCGCATACAAAAGCATATTAAAAAGATAGTGCACCATGATCAAGTGGGTTTCATCCCAGGGATGCAAGGTTGGTTCAACATCTGGAAATCAATCAATGTAATTCACCACATCAACAGACTTAAAGTCAAGAACCACATGATTATTTCAATAGATGCAGAGAAAGCATTTGATAAAATACAGCACCCATTCATGCTCAAAACACTAGAAAAAATAGGGATAGTGGGGACATTCCTTAACATTGTAAAGGCTATCTATGCTAAGCCCACAGCTAACATCATTCTAAATGGAGAAAAATTGAAAGCATTCCCCCTGAGAACTGGAACAAGGCAGGAATGCCCTCTTTCGCCACTACTATTCAACATTGTTCTTGAAACTCTAGCCAGAGCAATTAGACAGACCAAAGAAATTAGAAGAATACAAATAGGAAAAGAAGAGCTCAAACTGTCCCTATTTGCTGATGACATGATTCTCTATCTAGAAGATCCTAAGAATTCCACCAGAAAACTTCTGGAACTCATTAATGAATTCAGCAAAGTAGCAGGATATAAAATTAATGCTCATAAATCTAATGCATTTTTATTCGTAAGTGATGCATCCTCTGAGAGAGAAATTAGGAAAACTACCCCATTCACATTAACCTAAAAAAAAACAAAATACTTGGGAATCAATCTAGCAAAAGAAGTGAACGACCTCTACACTGAGAACTACAGAACACTAAAGAAAGAAGTTAAAGAGCATCTGAGAAGATGGAAAGATCTCCCATGTTCTTGGATAGGCAGAATTAATATTGTCAAAATGGCCATACTTCCAAAAATGCTATACAAATTCAATGCAATTCCAATTAAAATCCCAATGACGGACCTCATAGAAATAGAGTAAGCAATCATGAAATTCATTTGGAGGAATAAGAGACCCAGAATAGCTAAAGCAATCCTTAGCAAGAAGAGCAAAGCAGGGGTTTCACAATACCAGACCTTCAACTATACTACAGAGCAATAGTAACAAAAACAGCATGGTATTGGTCCCAAAATAGACAGGTAGATCAATGGTACAGAATAGAGGACACAGAGACAAACCCAAATAAATACAGGTATCTCATACTTGACAAAGGAGGCAAAAACATGCAATGGAGAAAAGACAGCCTCTTCAACAAATGGTGGTGGGAAAACTGGAAATCCATATGCAGCAAAATGAAACTAAACCCATATCTCTCACCCTGTACAAAACTCAACTCAAAGTGGACCAAGGACCTAGAAATCAGACCAGAGACCCTGCACCTAATAGAAGAGAAAATAGGTCCAAATCTTCATCATGTTGGCCTAGGACCAGATTTCCTTAACATGACTCCCAAAGCGCAAGAAATAAAAGCACGAATCAATGATTGGGATAGAGTCAAACTAAAAAGCTTTTTCTCAGCAAAGGAAACAATCAGTAATGTGTAGAGAGAGCCTTCAGAGTTGGGGAAAATCTTTGCCACACACACTTCAGATAGAGCACTAATATCCGGAATCTTCCAAGTACTCAAAAATCTTTACACCAAGAACACTAATAACCCAATCAATAAATGGGCCAAGGAAATGAACAGACACTTTACAGAGGAAGATCTACAAGCAATCAACAGATTTATGAAAAAATGTTCAACATCCCTAGTTATAAGAAATGCAAATCAAAACCACCTTAAGATTTCATCTTACCCCAATTAGAATGTCTTTTATTAAGAACACAGGCAACAACAGGTGTTGGCGAGGATGTGGGGAAAAAGGTACACTCATACATTGCTGGTGGGAGTGCAAGTTGGTGCAGCCACTCTGGAAAGCAGTGTGGAGATTCCTTAGAAAACTTGGAATGGATCCATCATTTGACCCTGCTATCCCACTCCTCGGCCTATACCCAAAGGACTTAAAATCAGATTGCTACAGTGATGCAGCCACATCAATGTTCATAGCTGCTCAATTCACAATAGCTAGATTATGGAATCAACCTAGATGCCCTTGAGTAGATGAATGGATAAAGAAACTGTGGTATATATACACAATGGAATATTACTCAGCCATAAAGAAGAATAAAATTATGGCATTTGTAGGTAAATGGATGATGTTGGAGACTGTTATGCTAAGTGAGATCAGCCAATCCCAAAAATCCAAAGGCTGAATGGTCTCTTTGATAAATGAATGATGATGCATAATGCGGGGAGGAAGGTTGGTAAGAATGGAGGAAGGATAGATAGCATAGAGGGAAGGGAGGCGTTGGGGCCAGGTGGGGGGTAAAAATAATAACAGAATGTGTGACAGATACCATTGCCCTGTGAACATGCATGAACGCACAGATGGTGTGACTCTACTTTGTGTACAACCAGTGAAACAATAGCTGTACTCCATTTGTGTTCAATGAATCAATAAGTAAATAAAAAATAAATAAATAAAACATATCCTCAAAATTGCCCAAAACTAAATATAATGACCTTATCCTACTATGTTGTATCTTTATGAATTTTTTTCTCCTTTTTTTTTAAAACTTTTCCCCTTTTTCTTAAATGAAAATTTATTATGTGTTGAAATATAATTTACAAACTAGAATCCTGAAAATATTCTGGGAACAAAATTACACATTTATTATCCCAGCTATTCAATAGGTAAAGGAAGGTGAATTTCAAGTTCTAGGCTACAGAAGAACTGTTTATGTAACTCCGTGGTAAACTACTTGCCTAATGTACAGAATCCTGGGTTCAATCCGCAGCGTAGGAAAACCAACCAACAAATCAATCAACCTGGATGTCTTCATTGAAAGCTCTTCATCCTCAATCCCCATTTCCAAATAGTGAAATTAATCTTTCTTTCATAATAACATATTCAGAATTACATGTTACAATTGACCTAAGCCAATTCAACAAAAGTGAGTTTCATTCCTATTGCTCAGAATGCTTGAAAACAGAAAATATAGACACTCTTTTACCATGTGTTTGAAAAAAGTATATAGCCATGGAGGTTTAAAACAATCAAAAATGAGTAGCACAGCTCAGAGGAGCCAAGCTATGAAACTCACCTACATGTCCCACAGCAGATGAATGGATAATGAAGACGTAGTTTACACACCTGATTGGGTTTTCCTCTGCCATAATGAAGAATGGAATGATGGCATTTGCTAGTAAATGGGCAGAATGAGAGATGATCATGATACATGAAATAAGCCAGACTCGGGAAGTGAAGAGTCAAATGTTTTCTCTCATATACAGAAGGTAGAGAAAAATAAGGGGGAGAAAAAGGGAAAAGGAAAAAGAGTGAGGGGGAATCTTAAGAAAATAGGAGAAAGATCAGTGGAGAAAAGGAAGAGGATCGAGGAGGAGAGGAGGATAGGAAAAGGGAACAGTGGAATGAATCTGACCAAACTTTCCTACGTACATATATGAATATACCACAGTGAATTTCACCTTCATGTCCATCCATAATGCACTAATCAGAAGAAAAATTATTTTAAAAACCCACAATTCAGTGTGAAACAGTTCTGACAGAAATGAGAGTCACAAAACCATACCAGGCTCTATAATATTGAAATTTTGATAAATCACTGCAAATTTTATTAATGTATCTGCCTTTATGTTTCAGAAACTGCCTCCAAAATAGGTAAAGTCTTCCTCTATATGCCTAGGACACCTTGCATTTTTTTCTTCATAGATTTCACGAGAATTTTTAATTACATATTAATTAATAGATGACATCTATTGTTTTCATTAGAAGGTAAGTTTCAAAGGGATAATGATAGTATGGTTTTCTTACTGTTTTATTCTCTAGTGCTGTCACAAAGTAAGAGTGCCAAATTATTTGTAAATAAATAAATTTAAAGCTTTGAAATAATAATTATGAGTGAAATAATAATTCAGTGATTCAGTGAATAGATGGACAGACTCTTTTGAAAGATTTTCAAGGGCTATAAAGACAAAGTCATCATATTTTCAACTGAACCAAATCTTCCTCCTCATTATTAATTAAAATGGAAAGGTTGCTGGGAAATGTTTGTTTTACTAGAGATGATTTATGGCTGTCTCTTCTGAGTGCACAAGGACATTATAATTTGACTAAGCATTTTTCTAAGGGGATGAATTTAGTTAAGCAGAATATTTTTAAAGACCATCATCTGTATACCAATGTCACCACAGCAATGATAAAGTACATTCATAGATTTAGCATTTGAATCACATGGCATTGAAACAGAAATACACAGAGTACTTCCGTACTTTCTCTTTCTCTCTCTCTCTCTCTCTCTCTTTCTCTCTCTCTCTGTAACCTAGATAAAATTTGAAAACTATTTTCTCAGGTTATACCTATCACCCTACATGTTAAGTAGCAGAGTATTGATTATTTGACTTTTCAAATTAAGGACTATTATGAGACTGTAATAAAAATCTTATGGGGATTAACTGTGATGCATTCATACATGTACATAGGAAAATTAAGTCAGATTCATTACACTCTCTCCTGTTCCCACAGTAGAATCACCACAGTGAATCTTCACATCATATACAAAAATAAGACCAGGATCCTAGAAACAGTAAGATGCACTCCACATTTATATAAATATGTCAAAATATACTCTAATGTCATGTCCAACTAAAAAGAACAAATTTAAAGAACTTATGGGGTTAGCCATATAGAGCAGTTGCATAGCATGGACAAAGGTCCTGGTCTAATCCCCAGCATCAAAAAATAAATAAAATAAAATAAAATAAAATGACACAGTCAAGTATCAATTTTGTGCATAGTGTCAGTGTTCATGAAATCAAATGTCAGTTACAAATAAAACTGACTAACAAGATAAGGTATAAAACTTGAAAAATAGATGCTGTGTATAAATGCTTGAATATATATGGGTAAATAAATATGTACAGGCATACTAATAAATACGTAGACACACACACACACACACACACACACACACACACCAATTAAGAAGACAAAATGTTCCATCCAAGATTCATTTTGAGTTTTGAATTATTAACTGTAAAATGTTCTCATATGTAAAAAATTTCTGTAACTGATTAAAAACTTCCAGGACACTGGATAGAACATGCTAATATGTGCTACAATATTAATACAATTCTTTTTGCATGGAAAAAATCTGGGGAGACCAAAGTTCACTGGTCTCCAGAGCCTACAAAAATATTCAGCATCACAAACACATTTTATGTAGCTTCAGCGATTACCATAGTTCTTATTTCATAGTTTTATGTATGACATTAACTGATTAAATGCTAATTTTAATAGTATGTGAAAAGAGAAGAAAAATTATGGTAATAATCAGCCTAATGATAGCATCTCATGAGGAAATTTCATGTTAAAATCTTGTTTGTTTGTTCCCATCTTTTATTGCTGTTGGAAGTTTCACTGACAGTGTACAGTATATACAAATTCTTGTTCAAAGCACATATTTTCATCCTTTAAATAATATTTCACACTATTAGTTAATATAACATGTTCCAATTGTTCTGATGTCTTGTCACAAAGAAAAAACCTCTGTAAAGGTTTTTAAAGAGTATTCTACATTAATCAGGATGTGAGCATAAGGACTAACCTATTAGAGACTTTTAAGGTAAGTGTAATTTGCCCTGATCCAAAATGTGAGATTAAGTGCCAAAATACTCAGAATGGACCTTTTCTGGGGGCAGAGGGGGTCAGTACAGGGGGCGTACTGGGGATTGAACTCAGGGACACTTGACCACTGAACCACATCCCAAGCCCTATTTTATGTTTTATTTAGAGACAGGGTCTCACTTAGCACCTCACTTTTGCTGAGGCTGGCTTTGAACTCCAGATCCTCCTGTCTCAGCCTAAGTAGCTGGGATTACAGGCATGTGCCACCTCACCAGGCCAGAGTGGACCTTTGATGAAGATCAATATGACATCAAAGTTTTACTTTTATCATTTAAAATGTTAGTAGGCCTTTTGTCAAATAAATATACAGAATGTACACCTCATCCTTCAATATTGAAATAACATATTCTTAATTAAAAAAAAATTACCTATACCTGAGCAAATTCTAAGAATATGACCCTGCTCCTATTTCTACACAAAATCCACCCTGCTGGTAACATATATTTCCAGAATCTAACCCTGGAGAAATATCTATCATTTTCCAGTCACAGAAAGAATAAATTATTGAAACTTCAATTATTTATAAGTTATTAAATACCTATTTGGTTGTAGCAACATATCTGGCGGTGTTTGATCCATGAGGTTCAATACCTCTTTGTGGTTCTAGATTAGAATGTCTTGTTGACATATGATTTTCTCTTTATTTTCCCCTCGTGGAACTCTGATTATTGCCAGAAAGGTTTTCTTCAAAGCTGAATATTTAATTACCTTTCATTTGTTTGTTTTTTGTTGGCCCACCTTGTATCTGAATTTATCTCTATCTTTCTGTAATCCGTCTAAGGACATTAATGGCTAATCTGTTTTACATTTTCACTTTTTTTTGTTCATATCATCCAGGGCATGGATTCCCAAAACTTTTCTGGCTTAAATGTCTTTATTGTCACATCTTATCAGAAACTCCTCTAGTTTAGACCATGCATGACCTTCAGCTCATAGTATTTAAAAAATCAGATCTTCATCAAAATACTTCCTGCCATCAACATTGATTTATTTACAGTTCCTATGTTTATAAGAACCAGTACTTCCCAAATGTGTGTCATGTTTAGTAGAAATACATAGGATCTCTCATGAAAATTACAACAAAACAAAACAGAACAGTCTCAGGATATGTAGAAGTTAGAAGAAGGAAGTCACCCATGACCAAAGCAATTTCTTTATATATTGGTTCTCTGGGCATGGCTACTCTACTCTTATGCTTCTTTGTGCCTTCTTTGCAAAATCATATGGAATGTCTTTAAAATTATCTTTCTTAGCTCTAATTTCTTAGCTCTAATTCTCTTAGCTCTAAGCTTACAATTTAATAACCCATTACTGATAGGAAATTATGTGTCTCCCAGTTGAAATTTTAAAAAACAGAAAAACCTGATGTCTATCATTGACTCACACAATGGTCACCAGGGAACAGAGGAACCAAAATGAGGTTCACCTATGGTATGACTTGTCTGTAGATCTTGTTTTAAGGAATGTGGACATGAGTAGTTAGACACTGAAAGAAATCTACTCCAGCTTCACTATGTAGACATTTGACTCTGATTCCACTGATCTCATATTCAGCATTAACTCCTGTCAAATTTTGGCATTTTCTTTACTACGTGCTCATTTTCTTTAAAACATTTTTATTGATATATAATTCATATACCAAATACTTCACATTTACAGTGTAGGAGTCAGTGCACTTTATTATGTTCATAGAGTTGATAAACTATGACAAAAATCTAATTTTGAACATTTTTGTGCCCACTGAAAGAAACTCAACACCATTTTGGCAGTTCATCAAGAAAGTCAGACCATAAGTTTTGAAGCTTCATCCATATCGTAGCATGTGCTACATATTCATTTTTTGTTGTTGTTTTGTTTTGTTTTTGATAAACACAGAATAACTGTACATATCCTATGGTGTCAGTGATTTTTCAATTCATGTAGACATTGTGTAATGATTATAAATAATATCCCATTGTGTGGTATACCAAATACTATCACATTTTATTTATCTCTTGATCAGTGTATAGGCTCTTAGATTGTTTGGATTATTTGACCAATATGAATGATGCTTTTCTGAAAATTTGTTTGGAAATTTGGGGGTGGACATGTGTCTTTTATTTTGGAAGACCATATAAACATGCTCTTGAATAGAATTGTTGGATCAATGGTCAGTCTGTTTAAATTCTTGAGAAACTGCCAAACTGTATCCCCAAACCATTGCTGCACATTACACTCCCAAGGACAATATAAAAGTATTCATTTTTTTTCTATGTTGTTTAATTAAACTTTGCTATTACTTTTATTATTTGGACTGTTTTAATTAATTTTATTAATTATAGGTTAAGTAAAATTATCTTTGTAAGTTCCTTGTATATAAACCAATATACATAGGGTAATGATATCTCTCATTTGACATTTTTCATAACCCCCCTTTCGTTTTCCTCTACATAATCTAAGGTTCCTCCATTCTTCTCTCACCCCCCACCCGCTACTCCATCATGCACGACCACAGAAATGAGAAGATGTACCCCATTTATGTACAAAAAATAATTTAAAAAATCAATATAGAAGTTATTTGAAGTCAAATTACTCTTTGAGGTTCCTTAGAAAGCCCCCACATTGAACACGTGCATGCTGTTCTCTACACTTGCCTATGTTCCTCCAAGTTTTCCTCTAGCATTGAGAGAGATAGATTTTCATTTTTTGGCAATAGTTGTAATAGTTGATTTACACTGGTGTTCTGTTTAGTATCAAAACATAAAATGTTCTTAAATGCTGGAATCATATTCAACCCTAGGAAAGACCTACGAATTCTGGACCTAGGGTTCCTGAGCCTAAGGAAAAAATTAAACTCAAATTCAAGATCACTTTTGGGTAAGAACACAGTAATTGGAATGACCTCAAGAATTGTGCGGGCTCTTTAATTATTTTTATTGGTTCATGGCATCCTACCTATGTGTTTTCTAAGTAAAAATACTAAATACAGTTAAATTGAATATACAGGTACTCTGCAACTGTGGTCATTTCAATGGTCTTCTAGACTGTAGGAATTGCCCCTTTATCAGACTGGTCTATTGTTCAACCAGTGTTTCATCAAAAGTTTCTTTTATCCCCTTGCACTCTTGAGGCTTCTCCTATTGATTGATTTGTGTGCTTTGAGGAATGCTCTCAGTTCTGCCCTGAAATCCTTTCATTAGTGCTCCCAAGTAGATGAACCTGAACACATCTGCCCAGCTTTCCAGTTTCCCAGGCTTTTATCCAGGGATGCTCATCTTGACTATATCCTCCCTTGGTTTCTCCATTAAACTTAGAAATTTTCTACCATTTATTTTAATATAAAAAACTATTAGCCTTCTTTTAATTGCAATCCACCAGTTCTTCCTTGTCATAGACAGCACCCTAAGGATGGAGGTCACTAACATCTGCTCAAATTAATTCTTCTCCTTTTCTATATGCCTTTAGGACAATTTTCAGTTATGCTAAGTGAGATTAGCCAATCCCAAAAATCCAAAGGCTGAATGGTCTCTCTGATAAATGCATCTCTCTGATACATAATGTGGGGGGGAAGGGTGGCAAAAATGGAGGAAGGTAGATAGCATAGGGGGAAGGGAGGAGTGGGGTCGGGCTGGGGGAGCAAGAATAATAACAGAATGTGTGACAGATACCATTGCCCTGTGTACATGTATGAATGCACAGATGGTGTGACTCTACTTTGTGTACAACCAGAGAAACAATACCTGTACTCCATTTGTGTTCAATGAATCAATAAGTAAATAAAAAAATAAAAAAAGAGAAAGCATGTGGGGATTAGCATATTAGGCCCAGTTCACAGAACTGTCCCTCAAACTCATATTTCCACCACTCATGTCTGTCGGCCACCCATTGGCAGTAGATTATCCATAAGTTTGACTAAAATCCTAAATCAGCTCATAAATTGAAAATATTGTGCATTTGTTCAAAATGTCCATACTATGATTGTTGTGCTTCAACTTTACTGAGAAAATGGTTTATTCTGTTGATTTCTATCCTTTGTGTGTTGTTTCGCATTTTTATAAACTTTGCCTAAAATACATACATTCAAGTGTAGCAGTAATCCTGGATGGAGATGCTTTCAGAGCCCAAAATTAAAGCTTTTGTCCAATAGTGGTGAAGAAATAAATGGTATTCACAATGGAAAAAAAAGATTATCAGTTATATTTTATGTTTTATTTTTGAGTTATGAAATGATTAATGTGATTGAATATTTTCAAGAAATTGTTTCTAATTTCTAAACTCTTACAACAGTGTTAATACTGTTATTTTTGTGATTCTACTAGAAAGACTGATTTCACATAAAGAGATATTCGATGAGAAAGTAATGCATACTTATATTTGAGCTATGATTGGGCGACTTGACTAAATATTTATTGTAAAATAGAAGGTCAACCCACTGATGTTTTAACAATCATTCTGATCTTTCAAAATATGACTTTCAAGAATAGTTAATTTCTGCAATTCTATTCTGCATTATAGAATCTTTACAAGTTTTTAAAATTTCTTTAATATATTATATTATAAATTACACAAAATACAAGATAACTATCTCATTAAAAATCCATAGTCTACTAAGGAATACATTTGTACTCACATTTTAAGTTAAAAAAAAAAGAAATGAAAGCAATACATTAACTGATTAACTTAAAATCATTTGATTAGAAACTGCCATAAGTTAAAAAATGAAATGTTTTCATATCCAAAACCTATTTTTGTCTACTACTATTCATACTGAACAATTGTGAATAGAATGTTGCTTGATAATGCTCAATAAAAATAGACATTGGTATTATAATGATTTTACATGTCTCCTAATTTCTAATACTCTTAACTTTAACAAAATTGGGCAATCATATTCTAAATGGTATGTTCTTCTATTTAATATCAAATTCAAATAAAATGTGGAACTTACACCATGAAATCAGTTGCTAGTTTCAAGAAAGACATCTTTCACCTCTGAAAATGTTATCATATTTAAATGGGAGATGAGATTTAGGACTTTGAAGTTGCATTTTTTTTTTCCTTGTCTCTGAATAATGTCTTTGGAGAAATGCCTGAGTGCTGATAGATTAAACACAACACAATTGAAGTATGATTTTATTCATTTACAGAAAATTTTAGAGGCAAAGACCAAATCTGATAAAAGAGTAACAGTGAATAATGGGGGAATTCTGGAGCTTTGATTTCATAAGAATGTAATTTCATAGTGTAAGGTGAGAAGGATATGCAAGAAAAAAAATAAACCCTGCTCTTCTGTACTGATGCTGATCTTCCATTTTGTGGTCTACTGCTTCTGATGGTAAACATATTCCAGGGAAGTATTCCTGGTTTTATATATTTATGTTTTACTGTATTGCTCCTTGTCTCTGCCTTATATTGGCTAAAGTAAAGAAAAATGTAGAATCACATGTTTTATAATACTAACCCCTTCCACATACCATTTGTAAATCAACATCTCTTGAATTCATACTTGCATGGGATTAGAAAACAACATTTGGAATGTGTTTTGATCCATATACTTTTTTCAATGAAAGATTATTTACCATTTTACATTATTTATGGTAAATAGTAAATTTACATATTTACCATTATTTACATTCATTAAAGACCAGACTTCATCCCTAGAAAAACAAAACAGACCACACACACTATATCAAGTGCTTATTTCATTATTGCTCATTTCTTAGGAAAAAGAGGTGATCACCTATTGAACACTTTATTTTTTTATTTTTTTTATTTTTTTTGAACCAGGGATTGAACTCAGGGACACTCGGCCACTGACCACATCCCCAGCCCTATTTTGTATTTTATTTAGAGACAGGGTCTCAGTGAGTTGCTTAGGACCTAGCTAAGTTGAGGCTGGCTTTGAACTCGCGATCCTCCTGACTCAACCTCCCAAGTTGCTTGGATTACAGGCGTGTGCCACCACGCCAAGTGAGCACTTTAAATATTAGTCATGCCAGCATGGAATCAAGGACTTGTGAATCTTTAAAAAGACTAGTTTTATTTATTTATTTTTTAGAAAATTCTATGCTTACAGAAAAATTGAGAAGAAGGCACAAATTTATTTAATCCAAATTTTGAACTTACATAGCCTCCCTCAGTAATATAACCCACCAGAATGGCACATTTGTTAAAATCAATGAACCTACATTGACACATCTTGATCACCAAATGTCCATAGTTTCCAGTAAAATTCATTCTTAATTTTGTACATTTTGGGAGTTTGGACAACTATATAGTAATATATATTTATCACTATAGCATCATACAGAGATTTTAGTGCCATAAAAATCCTCTGAGTTCAACTTATTCATGTCTTCCTCCTGTCAACCCCTGACAACCACCAAACTTTTTATTACCTTCTTAATTTTATCTTCTTCAGAATGTCGTATAATTGCAATCCCACCATATTAAGTCTTTTCACATCAGCTTCCTTCACTTAGCAATGTGCATTTAAACTTTCTGCATGTCTTTTTATGTTTCTAGCACTGAAAAATATTCCATTGCCTGCATGTACCACTGATCATCTATTAGTTCACTTACATCTTGACTTCTTCCCACTTTATTCAAATACAAATAAAACTGTTAGAAACATCTGCATGCAGGTTTTTTGGAGGTATGTAAGTTTTCAACTTCAATAGATATCAACAAGTTTAATTGTTTTGTAATGCACAACAATTATTGTGTTTGATTTTATAAGAAATTACCAAACTGACTTCCACAATGGCTGTACCACTGTGTATTCTCACCTGCCCTGCAGGACAGTTTCTATTGCTCCACATCAGAATGATTGTCATCAGATTGTGAATTCTGTCTATTTTAATAGTGTTAGTGATATCTTAATACTGTTTTAATTTGCATTTTCCTTATATGATGTGGAACTTTTTTTTCATGTACTTATTTAACATTTTGTTTTTTTTGGTGACATGTTAAGGTCTTTGGCACAATATTGATTTGTTTCATTTTTGTTACTTTTGAGTTTTAAATCTTCTTTCTGTTTTCTGAATAGTAATCCCTTATCCAAGATAGCCTTGGTATTTTTCAAAATTCTCATGATAATGTCATTTGCAGATCATATTTTTTATTTTAATGGAGTTCAGCTAGCCAATTATTTATTTCACGAATTGTACTTAGTGTTATATCTTTAAAAATTATTGTCATTTTAATAGTTATCTAGGTTCTCGTGTATTTTATCTTCCAAGAATTCATGTTTTCATTTTACAGTTAGGCCCAAGATGTATTTTGAGTTAATTTTTGGAGGTTGTCTAGATGTATTTGATACCACGAGAACCTGCTGGAGAACTTGCAAGTAACAACTTAGGTCAGTGTGTGAGCCCATCTCCAACTGTTTCTACAAAGTGTTTAGTTCAATCTTGACCACAACTGGCATCCAGTTCAATCATAGTCAGATTTTCTATCTCAGCTTGGGCTCCCAAGAACATTTAAGCTACAGTAAGTTGTTCTATGTACCTTTCTGACTTTTCTGCAATTTTAGGGATGCCATTTGCCCTGTCATCATTTCAGTCCTGTGATGCATCAAAGAAGATTTATTGATTTTCAGTTTGTGCAGTTTTTTACTTATTGATATGGCAGACTGGCAACATCTAAGCTCTTTACATGTAGATCCTGCCTATGTATACTTTGTCTATTCCAGCTTTGTTTTCAATGTTATGTGATTTCAAATGTTATGTGTTATGTGATATGTATTTAAAGATCAAAGCACATTATATTACTTCTAATATTTTATCTAACATAATTTATTTTTATTGTACCAAGGAAGTAACTATATTTTATTCATTCTCTATTATTTCAGAAGACATGAGAAAAGCAAGTTTTATGTACAAAGAAAGAAATTCTAAGCAACAAGTGAAACATAAAGATAGCATCTTGAAAATACTGACCAATAAGGAAAGTGGAGAATAAATACCTCAGTTTGACCTTAGATCCCTGAGAAGTGACAAGAGTGTTGTTATAGAGTTGCAAACTGATCATGTTGAAGGGACCTTAATTTGACAGTTTTTATTTTTACTTTATTTTTCTTTGTCATTTGCTCATTTTATAAAAGATAAGGCAGGTATTAATTGAAATACCCAGTGTGGATTCCTTTCTGAGGAAATGCTTTCTGATTGGAGGAGAATCAGTAAAATTATTTCATTTGCTTTTAAATATGGCATGGGGTTGTGGTGCTTTTTATTTATTTATATATGCTTACATACTAAATAAATTTCAAAAGTATTAATCAAAAATTTTTCTCAAAATTATTCTGGAAGTTCATCCTGAAATAATTGTTTGATCGAAGCACATTAATATGGAGCAAGAGAACTGAATCCATTGAACTACTAAAAGCAGGAAATTATGAGGCATTGTTTTTGGAAGCTCATTTTGATTTTTTTCCAGGCATTTCCAGAATAGGACACATCAATGGGAGAGTGATAGACATGCGTGGAGAGAAGAAACACTAAAACCCTGGACAAAATCCCTGGGAATTTCATCACACCAGCAACAATATTTATCAATTCCTCATCACATATATTTCATCTGTGACTTTGTATTATACTTTCATATTAAAGTTTATACACCCCTGAACTTTATTATGCATATCCCTTTTTTTATTATGCATATTCCTTTTACCTTCTTTTTTCTCTTGATTTACTATCCAAATATGATCTCTTCATCCTTCTGGGAATGTTAGGATTTCTATTTATTTGAAATACTATCACAACAGAAGAAGTTTACATTTTTTCTGATAGTCTCATCCATTTTAAAACTCCAATTCTGCCATATTTCATCACTTTAGATAGTAGAATTGAAAATTTCATGCAGCAACAAAATTATGCCAAATATTTAAAACATGTCCTTTGAAAAGTGATCATGGAATGTGACTTATAGTCACTACCATTATTGATAATCAGATGTTGATAACTAAAAACCACAAAAGAATGAGGACTTGTTTATTTTGCATTTCCCCTTCTGTTAAGTAAGGGATTGTTTACTTGAAATCTTCTGATTTAAGCATTTTATATTTTATAAATCTTCAGGATCAAGACATTTCAGAAGACAATACATAGTATGATTGGGAAAGAAAATAAAGCTAGATTCACTGTTAAAAATTTAAGTATTCTGATGGGTATGGTGGGACATGCCTGTGATCCCAGTGGTTCAGGAGGCTGAGACAGGAGGATCACAAGTTCAAAGCCAGTCTCAGCAAAAGTGAGGCTTCTAAGCAACTCAGTGAAACCCTGCCTCTAAATAAAATAAAAAACAGTGCTGGGATTGTGGCTTAGTGATTGAGTGTCCCTGAGTTGAATCTCTGCAATACATACATTATATATATATATACACACATATATATATACATATATATATACATACATATACACACACATATATATACATACATATGCACACATATATATACATATATGTGTATTCAAAATTAATGAAGAATAATGTTGAATACTTCTGATAGAAAACGGTTGCATTATGATTGCATTGTGTATGAAAGAATAGAAGGAAAGCAAATGGGAACAGGGAGATGCTTTTAGGAATTCTTGTTTTGTGTATTAAGAAATTGTTGTGCATTGTATGTATACTAAAATGAAGACCAAAATGTGGATAGTTGGAAAGACAGAAAACAAGACATGTAAACATAAAAGCTAGGAATAATAAAGGTATATTTGAATAGAATATATAGAATTTGTTGACAAAAGTAAAAGAAAATTCTTTATTCTCTTATGGAAGATTGGAAACACTTTATTCCCTAGCCATGTAGGTGATGTTGATGGGACTCTTTCAGACTCTTTTATGACATTAAATATATTAGATATAATTCTGATGAAGTTTCAGGGAAATCAGCAGGCATCAGAATTCTCATTTCGCAAAGGACAATTCATGTCCAGGAAAGGTCTTTGTTTTTGTCAAATTAACATGTAGTATTTTATTTTAGATGAGTTCTGTTCCCAGTGTCTGATGCCATTATTTTACTCCATAAGTAAATCAAAAGCTGCTTTGATTGAGGGCCTTATAAAATAAAGTGAAAATGATTTTTTCTAATGATAAATATTTTGGTCAGTATCTGATTAACTCACAGGTCAATGTTTGAAGAAATAACAAGGAAAGATGACAATTATGTGTTAAGACTTTAGTATGAAATATAGAATAGTACATACACATTGGAAAAGTTTTACAGTGAGTTTTTCACAAATATAATCATGAGATAACAGAGATCATGGATAAAAGAGTCAAATAATTTTAAAAATTTTGGTCATTGGAGAAAATGGCCATTGGAGAAAATGTATATAAGCTAAAAGAATAGCTTAAACTGAGGGTGAGAGAGGGAGGAAAGGATGGAGGAAAAGGATAACTAAGGATTACTGAAATTCGAATCTTAAATTTGCAATGAATGCAAACACATGTGCATAAGGCTAATTGGAAGTAATCTATCAGTTCACTAATGTCAGAGGTATTGTTCCTCAGGTTGTTCCACAGATTTAAACAGAGGAAATTTAGTTTATCGACGATTTCTCTGTATTGGAACTATTAAATACTATGCATACTTCACCTTGAATCCCCTAAAAGAGATTCAAGAATTCTGAAACAATAAAATAAGAAGATTCTACATTTTATAAAGTGGGAGGCACACAGTTACACATGAGGGTTTGTGAAAAATGTGGAGTGGATCCTGAAGCTCCATGTAAATGTCTTATTGGAATAGCTCACTCTTCCCGCATTCATATGGAATCAGAAAGGCGGTCTTCAAAGTTCCCTACAGACAGGCAAGCTTGCCCTCAGTATTTAAACTTTGAAATGCATACTTTCAAATTTTCTGTACACACATAAATCACTTTAATGGGAGGCACATCTATCCAATAGAACGTTACATTTTATTTTATTTAGTTATCACCAGATATAAAATCACATTTTAATTTAACCCAAATACAAGCATTGGAAATTCAAATATTTAAAAGGTTTTAATGTTATTAACAATGTTGAGCTAAATATTTTAAACTAAAAACTAATACATATCTATGATTATGATAAATAAAAAATGTTTAAAATTAGACTTATTAGGGTCAAGAGATTGCATTTACTTTTGGCCTTTAAAAGACTTTCTCTTTAATTTTATTAAGTTAAAGACATACTGTAAACTGCACATCTTGATACATTTTAGCATACATGTACATAAGGCTATCACTAAGATCAAGATAATGAACATATTCATCACATACAAATATTCTCTTGTATTCTTTGTAATCTCTCCCTTCAGCTCCATCTCACATGCCAGGCAATCACTGATGTTTTGGGGCACTGTTCGCTACTAAGAAAAAAAACTGTTGTAGTCCCCAACTAAAATTCTGGATTTGTCAACTTCTGAATGTTTTTTCAGATTTTACTTGGATTTATTTTAAAATTCAATATTGTTTGGTGCATGCATATTTAAATTTTTTATATCTTTGTTTGAATTGAGCATTTCATTATTATTTATGACTTAGTCTATGCAATATTTTCATTTTACATTGAAATGTAGTTTTTCTGAGTACAGCTTCTCCAATATTTTTTGACTGATGTTTGCATGGTACTGTATTATTATAATTTTACATTTTATTTAGTGCATCTAAATTGAAGCTAATTATTGAAACATTAGGAAGGTTTTAAGCATTCCTTTTATATCATTATTATAGTTGTTTATTCCCTCTGTTTTTTTTTCCCCATTCTCCATGTTCTGTCTTCCTGTGGGTTCATTGATACTTTTTAGATTTTTCTTTATCTGCAAAATTTTGAAGATCTTTTTGTATTTTTTTTAATTTAGTGGATTCTTTTGGGATTCCAATATATGTATGTAATATTGTAGCTACACATATTGATATTTTAGTACTTGAAGTACAATGTAAAAACTTTAGCAAACTTAGTTTCAAACTATTGCTGTCATATATACTGTCTTTATATTTCTATTGTTTCAGGGTATCTGAAGTATATGAAATAGCGATTATTTTACTCATAACATATTACTTTTGAATTAATTGTTTAAAAATAAAAAGAATTAAAGAAATAATCTCTTTTGTCTTTTTTTTCTATGAAACATTTTTATAACTTTAATGTATTGAAAAATATTAAAACCTCTAATGCTAAGACTTGCAGGAAAACAACTATGTAACATTTCTCAATGCTTAATTAGAATGGAAAAATTTTATATGCCAAAATTTATAGAGTTAGTGTGTGCTGCGATTTACAAAATTAGTCCTAACGAAACCAAATTTTTAAATTATTACCACATTTAAAGTTAGGTCTGGCCTAAACTCTATTGAATCACAGTTTACAAAGATTGCTTATACAGTGTAATTTGCATGTCATCAAATTCTATCTCATTACATATTATGTGAACTTATCAATTTAGTAATATCAATATATAATATTTTTATGAAATTTTGCTTAACACCCGGTGTAGTTACTATTTTATTTCTGCAAATGTGAGCAGGGATTGCTTCTTGGAAAACCATAGTGCTCAAAAATCTATTTATAATGTCTATGGATGTTTATTAATTTTATTAATAATTTCTTACCATTATCTTTTCATTCATCAATATCAATATTGAACGCCTGTCAAATCAGCAGTAATAATTATTATTTTTAATAGGTTTAGGAAAAATAAACCATTAAAGTGACCTCAGTATAACTGCCAAAAGATACATACTTGTTACTCTAAGGATGATTTATTTGGGGGTGTTTTTGTTTGCCTCTTTCTTCAAAGAAGTCCTTTAAAGATGTTCAGTCTTTTTTTTCATTATATGCTTGGATTTATACGCCAAGATAGAGTGGCAATATTACCATTCTGTCTTAGTAATTATTATGATTATTGTAATTTTATTTTAAAATTTTTTTGTAATTGCAGATGGACAGCATGCCTTTATTTTATTTGTTTATTTTTATGTGATGCAAAGGATTGAACCAGTGCCTCACACATGCTAGACAGGCACTTCTTTACTTTGAATGTTTGCGTATTTCATTTTCTTCCAAATTCGCAAACTTTGCAAATAGGAGAAATTCAGTATTGGACCAAATGCTCAATAATGAGCTTTGTTGTTATTTCTGCAAACAGAAATTCAGGGTTGGTTCAAGAGCCCACACAAAATCTTTCTGTTTCTGATCTGTCACCTCAGTGTTGGCCCCATACTGTTTGAAAGCACCTGGCGCACTAATGACAGAGGTGGGAACCTGGCCTCAGATCAGCAAACTCGCTTTTATTCAGTGGAGGAGTCGATCGGACAAACACCTGATGTGGTTCATATTCGGGGTAAAATGGGTACTGTCCACCATGAGGTTCTGGGCTTATAGGCAGCATTAGCTGCCTATCATCCCTATTTTTTCTAGTGTTTTGAGCATGAAGGGGTGTTGTATTTTGTCAAATGCTTTCTCAGCATCTATTGAAATAATCATATGATTCTTAACTTTAAGTCTATTGATGTGATGAATTACATTTATTGATTTCTGAATGTTGAACCAACCTTGCATTCCCTAGGATAAACCCCACTTGATCAGGGTGCACTATCTTCTTAATATGTTTTTGTAAGTGATTTGCCAGAATTTTGTTGAGGATTTTAGCATCTATATTCATCAGGGATATTGGCCTAAAGTTTTCTTTTCTAGATGTCTCTTTGTCTGGTTTTGGTATCAGAGTGATGCTAGCTTCATAGAATGGATTTGGAAGGGTTCCCTCTTTTTCTATTTCATGGAATACTTTCAGGAGTATTGGTATAAGTTCTTCTTTGAATGTCTTGTAGAACTCAGCTGAGAATTCATCTGGTCCCGGGCTTTTCTTGGTTGGTAGGCTTTTGATGGCTTCTTCTATTTCATTGCTTGAAATTGATGTGTTTAAATTCCTATGATATTCCTCACAGAAATAGAAAAAGCAAACATGAAATTCATATGGAAGAACAAAAGACCCAGAATAGCAAAACAATCCTGGGCAGGAAGAATGACGCAGGAGGTATCACAATACCAGACCTTCAACTCTACTATAGAGCAATAGTAACGAAAACAGCACGGTATTGGCACCAAAATAGACAGGTAGAGCAATGGTACAGAATAGAGGACACAGAGACAAACCCAAATAAGTACAGTTATCTCATACTAGAAAAAGGTGCCAAAAACATACAATGGAGAAAAGATAGCCGCTTCAACAAATGGTGCTGGCAAAACTGGAAATCCATATGCAATAAAATGAAATTAAACCCCTATCTCTCACCCTGTACAAAACTCAACTCAAAATGGATCAAGGACCTAGGAATTAGACCCGAGACCCTTCACCAAATAGAAGAAATAGTAGGCCCGAATGTTCTTCATATTGGCTTAGGACCAGACTTTCTCAACAAGACCACCAGAGCACAAGAATTAAAAGGAAGAATCAATAAATGGGACTGGTACAAACTAAAAAGATTTCTCTCAGCAAAAGAAACAATCAAGAATGTGAAAAGAGAGCCTACAGAGTGGGAAAAAATCTTTTCCACACACAGTTCAGACAGAGCACTGATCTCCAAAATTTATAAAGAACATACAAAACTGTACACCAAAAATGCAAAGAGCCCAATCAATGAATGGGCTAAGGAACTGGGCAGACACTTCACAGAAGAGAATATACAGGCTATTAACAAATATATGAAAAAGTGCTCATCATCTCTAGTAATTAGAGAAATGCAAATTAAAACTACCCTAAGATTTCATCTAACTCCAATTAGAATGGCTATTATCAGGAATACAAGTAATAACAAGTGTTGGCGTGGATGTGGGGAAAAAGGCACACTTGTACATTGCTGGTGGAGTTGCAAATTGGTGCAGCCACTCTGGAAAGCAATATGAAGATTCCTCAAAAAACTTGGAATGGATCACCATTTGACCGAGCTATCCCACTCCTCATTTTATACCCAAAGGTCTTAAAATCAGCAAAATATAGGGATGCAGCCACATCTATGTTCATAGCTGCTCAATTCACAATAGCTAGATTGTGGAACCAACCTAGATGCCCTTCAGTTGAAGAATGGATAAAGAAACTGTGGTATATATACACAATGAAATATTACTCAGCCATAAAAATGAATAAAATTATGGCATTTGCTGGTAAATGAGTGGAGTTGGAGAATATCATGCTAAGTGAAATAAGTCAAGCCCAAAAAAACCTAAGGCCGAATGTTTTCTCTGATCAGTGGATGCTGATACCTAACAGGGGTGAGGGTGAGGGGTGAGGGGGTGGCAGGGGTTACAGGGAGGATAGGAAAGAATGGAGGAAGTATGGATGGTGTGGAGGAAAATGGGACGGGAGAGGATGGGGGCAGGAAAAATAGTAGACTGAGACAGACAGTACTACCCTATGTAAATGTAAGATTATATGAACTGTATGAATAAAAAATAAATAAAAAAAATGTTGTTTCTGAGGGGGAGGAGAAAATAAAGTAAAAATTAAAGGAAGAAAAAAATTAAAAAATAAAATTTTCCTTCACAAGGTAAGCTAAAATTTTCAACAAGCCTTTGAAGCAATCATTGACAAGAAAACTGGAAACGTGATTGATTATACTCTGTCCCTGATACCTGGAGCTGTGGTAAACTTCCCCCTTTGATTTCCAACAGAAAAAGAAGAGATAACTGGATACCTTTTAGGAATCCAATTTCAATGTCTTTTTCACCTCCTTTCTTTTATTCAAAACACACATTACCTTGAGTGCCATCTATGTTCCAAAACTTTCAGGATACCAAAATTATAAAACTCAGTTATTTCATTTCAAACTAGGATCTCGAGTTGTGAGTCAACCACTCTGCAGTATTCTTTGTGTCATTTGACCATGGAAAATAATTTCCAATAAATCAATAAAAATTCTAAAGAATTACATATGTACATAACAGTATTTGTGTTTTCATTAATTATACTTTTTATTTATTTGGTATGTAAAATATATCAGGCTATTAAATTTTTCTTAAATATTTAATAGATCAAGCTGGGAGAAAATATTTTTTCATGATTATGCTAGTTCATTAGTGATGCCTATTCCTAGTTTTCAGAGGGAAAATACTTATGATTATAAATTATTGTTTTTGCAAGCAGTAATGTTTCTGATTGCTCTAATGGAAGAAAAAAACATTCAGTTTTCGTATTAATACTAATAGGAAACTGCTGGCTGAGGATAAGAAGTTAGCAAAATGCTCTCATTAGAGAAAGAGCAAATTTAATTTTCCAGGTCTTGTAGGAGGAACAAATATTGGAGAAAGGAAATAATTTCTTAGTTGAGCTTTTGTTCTGTCTAAAACTCTCCAAGGTTACGCTCACCTAGAACTGTCAAAAAGTGCTGCTTTTAAAGCTTAAACAGGCTTAAGCAAGTTATTTTTCAGGAAGAGGCATTTTATTGAAAACCAGAGCATTTAATAGACAGCTCTTGTACTTGTTCTGAGGGGACATAACAGAGAATAGAGTAAAATACCTTGAGGTCACAAAAATGAAATTATGGGGAAGAGGAAATTCAGTATTATTTAATGACTGAATTAATGACTTTGGTTGTATAATATCAAACTTGAGTGACTAAAGATGACAATAAACATAGGAAGAATGCCAATTTATTTATTTTATTTATTTATTTATTTATTTATTTATTTATTTATTTATTTTTTGGTACTAGGGATTGAACCCAGGGGCATTCAGTCACTGAACCACATCCCCAGCCCTATTTTGTATTTTATTTAGAGACAGAGTCTCACTGATTGCTTAGCTCCTCCCTTTTGCTGAGGCCTGCTTTGAACTCAAGTTCCTCCTGCCTCAGCCTCCCAACCCACTGGGATTATAGGCATGTGCCACCTCGCCCAGAAAGAATGCCAAATATCATGGACGTTTTGTGCAAGATTTTAAACCCAAGAAAAAAGAATAAGAAAAGATCTTTTAAAAATAATTGAAATGTTGCATTTTAAAATTTCATAAGAAACCTGACTGTATTTTTTAAAAATAGGATTTAGTATGAAAGACACACACACACACACACGCACACATACACACATACACACTAACATGAGGATAAATACTTGTGGGCAATTAAGAGAGTCAATTTTAACATAAAAAACATTAACAATTATTTGATATGTATTTATTATGAATATGAAACTCATGAAATTGAAGAATATAATTTCCTTTCTTACTACATACAGTTTTGTAAGTTATAAAAGCTTCTTAATATGAATAGCTTATAAACATAAGAATATAATTTTATATAGTACCCTTGAACTATGGTTTAACCCTATTAAATGAGATTAAGAATTTCCATTAACTTCAAATTTACATCATGCAAAAACTTCTCAAAGCTTATATCATTTACATTTTCATTCTTTGGATTATTATTTATTTTGCCTTTCAAGCTTTTTCTTGTTCTTTTGTTTTTGATATTGCTTAGTTAACATATGTTTTTCAAAACAAATATATCATCATATACTAAGTAGAAATCAGACATATTGGGAACAATGTATCAAGATAGAACCTTTTACCTTAATAAGTCCCTCTTCATAATTTTATAAATAATATTTGTTATATGGAATTAACAGACTATGCTATTTATTGACTCATGGCTGTCTTTGTTACAAAGATATTTTGCAATATGACACATGGGAACATTTCTCTTTCTATGTCCTTTAGACCACAGCAAAATTATATCTTACTTATTGTACCTTTCTGAACAAAATTATCTTCATTTTGTATTATCAAATAGAACTGTTAGAATGTTAGAATGGCTTTGACTTGTTCTTTTCAAGTAGAAGAAAAAATCATAAAAAAAAAAGATCTGCAGAAAACTACAGATAAAAATCTATGTGTGCTTAAGTGGTGAATTTTAATACATATTTAGTATTTAGAGAGTTACATGGCCTTTCTTAAAAGATACCATATCGATGATATTTTCAGTATAAAGTCTGACATTCTAAAATCTTATCATGGTCATGAAAATTTCTAAATAATTTGACAAGGTGATTATTCTGTCTACTCTCTCACTCTTTCCCCTGATTTTTGTTGATTTTGTTTGTTTGTTTTTACATGTTCTCTACCAATTACTTCCAATGGTATTAAGCATCATGTCCTTGTTTTACAGTTAAACATATTTAGTGCCCCCCCCCCAGATATTTTGCACATTTTCCCATGATCAATTGATTGAAGTTTCTTCTCTAGGATATTTGTCTATGGTTTTCTTTAAATTTAAACTCAAATTTTCAACTTTCAAACTCAAAGGTTTGTCTTTGTCCTTATATGTGAGGAAAAACTTTGCTAAATATAATATTCTTGGCCTCCATAATATCTCCCTAAGGATCTTGGAGGATGTAGCTCTATTTCTTTCTGACAAGATATGCTATTCTTGAGAAGTATGCCTACTTGAATTTCTTTAATATGTGACTTAGTAATTTTTTCTAGATACTCAAAACTATTCTCTATCCTTACTGAAGTTATTTTACCTTTTAGAAAAACTTATTTATAAATTTCCTCAAATCCTTCATATAATAATGTGTGTTTGTTAATGTCTTCTCTGAGGTTTTTATTATTATTGTCGCTTTGTGACTTTATTATCATTTCTTTCAGGATTACATTTGGTTCATCAACTTTTTAATAATTTCTCTAAGAATACTAGGTAATTTTCTTCTATTTGTGTCTATTTTTTAATTAATGTAAGTCTTTAAAAATTCCTTATCTTGTGTTATTTTTGTTTTAATTGAAGACATTAAACCTCCTCTTTCAGACTATGTGTTTTCTTGATCTATACTTCGTTTCCAACTTCTCCTCAGTTCCAGGAATTGCATTTCATTAAAGAGCTATAATTCAATCTCCAGTCTTTGACACCCTTGATTATTTTAAAATATTTTCCCTGCCTCTAATACTAATGCTGTTCTGGTCAATCATTCTTATAGCAGTTGTCTCTCTAGAAGTATGCTGGAAACTTATGGGATTTGCCTGCCCCTGATCACCTAAAAGGTTCATTCTACCACTTTCACGATTTTCTGGGTGGTTTGTCCTGGGAAGTTCTCATACATAGCATCAACCTTATAGGACTAAAAGTAAATACATGGGACACTCGAATCAAGGAATGTCATTGTTCATTATTTACATGAGAATATTTACAGGGTGGGAGAATGGTTAGGTCCCAAGAAATACCTCAGGTATCACGAACAGCACCAGAAGAACTCTAAATCTAGGTAATATATTATAAAGAAAGTATAAAGAAACAGTGTTAAGGAGTGACTGACAAAACTTGGAAAGAAAGAAGTGGGTAGAGAAAGTTGTATTGAAAGAAGTAATAACATGTATGAGTGTACTTTTTCCCCACATCCTCGCCAACACCTGTTGTTGCTCATATTCTTGAAAATAGACATTCTAATTGGGGTGAGATGAAATCTTAGGATAGTTTTGATTTGTATTTCTCTTATTTCTAGAGATGTTGAACATTTTTTCATATATATATTGATTGCTTTTAGACATCTTTTGTGAAGTGTCTGCTCATTTCCTTAGCCCATTCATTGATTGGGTTATTCATATTCTTGGTGTAAAGTTTTTTGAGTTCTTTATATATTCTGGAGATTAGTGCTCTATCTGAAGTGTATGTGGCAAAGATTTGCTCCTACTCTGTAGGCTCTCTCTTCACATTGCTGATTGTTTCCTTTACTGAGAAAAAGCTTTTTAGTTTGAATCTACTACACTCCTTGGCCTATACCCAAAGGACTTAAAATCAGCATACTCCAGTGATGCAGCCACATCAATGTTCATAGCTGCTCAATTCACAATAGCGAGATTGTGGAATCAACCTAGATGCCCTTCAATAGAGGAATGGATAAAGAAACTGTGGTATATATACACAGTGGAATATTACTCAACCATAAAGAAGAATAAATTATGGTGTTTGCAGGTAAATGGATGATGTTGGAGACTGTCATGTGAAGTGAGATTAGCCAATCCCCAAAATCCGAAGGCCAAATGATCTCTCTGATAAGTGAATGATGATGTATAATGTGGGGTGGAAGGGAGGCAAGAATGGAGAAAGGATAGATAGCATAGAGGGAAGGGAGGGGTGGGGTCAGGGTGTGGGAGTAAGAATAATAACAGAATGAGACAGACATCATTGCCCCGTGTACATGTATGAATGCACAGATGATGTGACTCTACTTTGTGTACAACCAGAGAAACAACAATTGTACTCCATTTGAGTACAATGAATCAAAATAAAGTTAAAAAAAAATGTAATAACATCCATCTAAGGGACACAATCCCCAAACTTCCCAGGGACAAAAATGATGGAGTACATAAATTTATGCCAATATAATTCCAGCCCTTGGTTTCCTGTTTAAGACGCTGTATTGGCTAAATGGAACCAAAACCAAAGGACTCAGTCTTCCAGGGCAGAAAGCAGGAAAAGAATGGAGAATAGATCTGAAGGTGAACCTGGAAGATCTGGCAAAGTTTTCTACTTTTGCCCCTCTGTTTTCACTTTTGTCCTTTTTTCAGAAAAACCGTTGTGTCCCAATCCCAGGATATACACTAGGTATACTATTCTACTAATAACCTCATGGTCATGGGTGTTACCAGTTAACTCCCACTTTTGTTTCTTATATAAGATAGAGGGAATGGGGAGGGGAAAACTGTGTAGTGTGAGATATAGCTGCTGTAGTCCTGGGCTTCACAGCTGATCATGAACTATGTTCATAAAAACAGACACCTTCGTGCATTGATCACTCTATATCTCCTTTGCCCTTGTTCGCATCACACGTGAATTGTGTACTTGAGCTGGTAACATAATTCAAAATTTTATATTTGCAGAGTATTTGTTATCGTTGTCCATTGTTCTAGTCAAAGCCACAATTTCTCAATGCCCAGAAAAGATGGTTCTAAATTCCTTCTTATTTTCTAAACAATTTTCCTGTCCTCTACTATGTTTCCACAACATAATTTTCCCTAGTAATAAGGATCAATTAACACTGTAGGTCTATATTGACTTGTTATTTCGTCTGGAGGAAAACGGTGAAGAGTAACTTTCAGTTTCTAATTATCTTTGGGCTCATTACTGGGTTCCCTGATGGGAAGCAGCCTTCTCAGGGGCAATACGACTAACTTACAAGTTCAAGTGCAAAACGATGGAAGCAGTAAACAAACATTCCTCAGATAGATTTTCAGCTATGATGATGACAGTCCCTCCTGTCTCTACTCTTAGTTTCAGGACTGAGGTTTCTAGTCTGGGGGAAAACTGTTATGCTGACTCCTGATTTTAAAGAAATAACACACTGTATAGGCCATGAGCTCAATACAAAAGGTTCATATGGGCTGCCTGTTATCACAACTGAGTCCTTTGAAAGTCACTAGACTGTTCTTTTAAGTGAGATGATTCTGGTTGATGGAACACATGAAAAGAGCAGTGAATTCCATATATGGAAATATATTGCATACTTCCTTTGCCAAAAATCCCCCGGTAAGTAATGTTATGTGCATACGGCAAAATGAATACACTATTCTATGTATCTGTGCATGATAGTACACAAGGAGGTGCTGCATACAAAAAAGGCACATCTTACCTAAATATAAGCCCGTCGTTGAGAAATAACCCCTACTGCGTTGGGTATGTGTGGTAATGCAATCTGCCACAGGGATGTCAGTTCATACCACCTGTGGAAAAGGTGCCGTGCTGAGGATTTGTTTGACGTTTCTACAAAGACCTCCCGAATTCACTCAGCAATCTAAGTCGATCATGGAATGTGTGTTCTATCATTCTTCCACCTGCCCAGTGTTCTTTTTTATTTCATATCCTTATCAATGGCACGTCAATTCACTTATTTGCTCAAGCTAAAAATCAGAGAAACATGCTTGGCTTGTTACTCTATTTTAGTATGTATGTTCTGTTGGTAACCAAGTCCTAAAAATTCCATTCAAAATGTCCCACAGAGCTTCTCCCTTGTCTTCATTCTCTAACTCACAACTTACTCCAAAGATTGTTGTAATACTCCTTTCACCACAGAAATAGTTTTCTGTGTCAGTCCATATTTTCTAGTCTGTTCCCTCTCCACACTGCACCAGGCTTCTTTCCCCAACAAAACACAAATATGTCACTAACTTCATTTTAAATGAATCTAGTTTTCTTTAGGGGTCATTTCAGCTTATAATACCCCTTAAAATCAGTCCTGGTGTTGTCTTGCTCTCTTGTCCTGTGTATGTCCTCTTCCATCCATTTTAGAGTCCGCTATAATGCTCGTTGTATTATGATTTTTTATTGTACTCCAGGACAAATGCACTTAGGTATGAATGAATAAAATTTTAAATTAGAAAAGAAGATAGAATCAGAAATAATAGGTAGCCAGGCATGGTGACACATGCTTGTAACTCCAGTGACTAGGGAGATTGAGGAAGGAGGAATCACAAGTTCAAAGTCCACTTCAGAGAAAGTGAGGCACTAAGCAAATCAGTGAGATCCTGTCTCTAAATAAATAGAATACAAAATAGGGCTGGGGATGTGGCTCAGTGGCTATGTCCCCAAGTTCAATCCCCAGTAACCAAAAAAAAGAAAAGAAAAGAAATAATTTAATCTACAATATAGCATTTATCATCAAAATGAGGAGCCTCAAGAACATTTTTTGGTCTTCCTCAACTTGGCAAAATAATAGCTTTTATTAGTCATTTTACTGCCTAAATATTTATTTCCTCTCATTTAGTCAGTTACTCTTTATTTTTAAGTGCCTGAAATTCTATAACCTCAAAATTACAAAACTAATACTGTTCAGAAGTAGTAACAGTCACATAAAATGTATAGACATTTATTTTCAAGCAAAGAATTTAATGCAAAAAAATGGTTATAACAATCTCAGTATTGGATATAAATTGATCATCTGAAAAGCACATAATGATGCTGATTGAAAAGGTATATTATATATGTATATATATATGTATATGCCCATGCATATATATTTTGCTATTTATTTTCATACCTTGTGAATACAACATGACATTTAGTATCCAGTCACCTTGTGAGAAAGGTTTTGTTTTGTCTGGTTTTGCTTTGCTTCCCATTGATTATACGGGTATGGAAGCAGAACTTCTTGTCACTTCACTGGAAACTGTCTGGATAGCAATGGAGTGTATCATAAATCAATTCTATCAGCGAATTGCTCACAACCAAAGTCAATATCACGGTATGAAGTTACTGATAACAGAACTCAGATGAAATAAACCTCAGTTCCTGATAAGATTTTTGAAACATGTACAATAATGTGATGAGACTGTGGGTATATTATTTTTTCCATCTATATTTAACAGGGTACATAAATGGTAAACATATTTTAAAGTGAAAGTAAACAAAATAATTGACTACAATCCTAAAATTTTAGCTACTATTCAAGATGTGTAGCATGCCTAGATAAAAGTTCTACTAAATCTAAATAAGTTACTGAGTATTATGACTCACTAGTAGGTCCAATGGTTTCTTAAAAAATCTTATGAACAATTTTGAATTGTATTTAGTGGAGATTTTATCAATTACAGATGGAGATTTCCATATATAATATGTTAATTTCCCAAGTATTCTTTATTTAATTCATATCCTTGAATTATTTGGTTTCTCTTCAAAATCTAAATTGAAACCCTTGCATTTTATTTTGTCATAATTATTTATATTTTAAAATGCCCTTAAAAATTGAACCAAGAAACATGAGTCTTGCATGAGAAATAAAGTTGAAATACTTCAATAACACATTCTTTTTATATCTATACAAATTCTTTATTGCATAAATTTTAAACATAAAATAGTGAGCAGTACAATATACCAGTCACTCAATTCAGCATTAACTAATTATATGTCATTTTTATTTCTTCTGTGTTTCCAGCCATTCTCTAGCCAAGTCCCACTTTATTCGCTTTTGGATGAGGTTAGATGTACAGATACTGTATGTAAGAAATACGAATTGTATGGTTTTGACAAACACACCCATAATTCCTTACTGCTCTTAAGCATGGCATATTTATAACCTCTGCTCCTTCACTGGCGACTTTTTCTTTCTCTAGGTGCAAGCTGTTATGATTTTTTAACCATAGGTTCATTTTGTCTGAAATCATGCAATGTACACTATTTGGTCTAGCTTTCTCAGCACACAGAGCTAGTGAAATTCAGTCGAGGGGTGTGCTTCAGTACTGTGTTCCTTGGTGCGAGCAGCATTGTATTGTGTGGGTGCATAGTACTATTCATGAAAAACATTTGGGTTATTTCCTATTTTGGACCATTAAGCTATAGGGGCTATGATCATTCTTAAACAAGGACCTGTTCTATTCAGTTGAATTTCTTTCAGTAACATTGAGAAGTTTTCATTTGTAAAGCATTATTATTATCATTTATTTATTTATTTCAATATTTTAGGCATATTGAAGAAGAGAAGAGATCATAATCTTAAAGAGTAAAAAATTGACCATTACAATTGCTTTAATGATTACATAATGCATAATTTTAGAGTCAGACTCACACAAATATTTAAGACAAAAGAGGTTAGTATAGGTTTGTCCATTTGTTTGCAGGGGTATGCTTTTTTAAAATAGAAAAGTTGCTTATTCTTGACTTCTTGCCTTTAAATAGGTGTTCGATAACCTATGTCAGTGCTCAATAATTCTTAATGCCAGGATAGAACTTTCTATATCAGTAAGAAGGTTTCTATGACAATAGATTAGCTCTGATTGCTTTGTGCTAATAACAGCTAATGGTGAAGTTGCTCAAATTCATAATGATTTTTATATTACTAGTTCTATTATGTTCCTCTTGCTCCTGATTTTTCTATTTCTACTATTTTTGGTATTTTTATTACTTTTATTATTGATATAATTGTTATTTTTTGTTCTCATTGTAAACCAGTAGCCTTGAATGTTTATTGACAAAAATGTTAAATTTCAGGGGCATTGTGAAACTAAGAACATACACAAATATGGTTTCAAAAGAGAAAAAAAGAGCAACAATGTAATATTCTGCCTTCAAATGTTATTTGCTCATGGCCAATGCCCTTGACATACGGATATAAAAAAAATTGTCCTAAATATTGCCAGTCTTTAGATCATTGGACCTGCACATGTGCATGCATGTATCTGTGTGCCTCATTGTTGATTAAAAAATATACACTCTACACAACAGTTTTTGTCTCCTGGATAAGTTTAATAAAATAAACTAGTAAATACATAGGATACATGTATAAAGTTTCTCACTGCAGCAATTAACATTCTATTAATAATTGACTAGGTTCAAGGAAAAACTTTAACAAATTATGTAGATGCATTCAAAGAAATATGATATAGTTATTAATATGATGCATGCAGATATATTGTTAATATGAAAATATGTTTGTTTCTAAATTTAACTCATGACATTTACTGACTGAAAATGTGTCAGTAAACTATAAAGATACAATATATAATTTAATTTAGAAGTTAATGAAAATGAAAAAAATCTAAATAAAGGTGGATCAAGTAAATTAACTATGACAGAGAATTACAGCGTCCAAACTCTTTGATGGATTATGGGAATCACAAAATGTTGCAATCAAGACAAAATATTCAGAATAAGAAGGAATTAGCCAAGTCAATAAAAGTTGCAAGAAGAGCATTTCAAGTAAATCACCACTTCTCTTAATGCTTGTGATGCTATAAGGAATTTTCCTGGATTGTCCTCTTTAAAAAAATAAGTAAGCCATAGGATAGTGAGACTAAAGAGGAGATTAGAGTCAAGTTAGCCATATTGGACTATGAAAAGGATTTTAGATTTGATCATAAGTAAAAGGTCATGGCAATCAAAAATCTTTAGTCTAAGGGAGACATGATCCAATTTTCTTCTTTAAAGTTTATTCCTTGGGTGAGAGAGAACAGGATTAGAGCTGTGGATTCGAGTGGGACAAAAGTGGACTCAGGGAACCCAGTTATGAGAGTGAAGGCTGGAGATGAAAGTAGCCCAAACAACAGGGCAGAAACAATGAACAAGCCATTTTATGAGTACATATGAGAAGACATGGGGATAGGCTGGAGTTGGGGAGTGAGGCAATGAGAAACTTTTAAAAAACATTTGAAGGGTAAAACTAAACAACATCTAATTATATCATCTGTGAATAGAACACCAGACTGGTATATATGAAAATGTTAATAGAGCAGTTACTGGTAGGTAGGGGGACAAATGGCAGTTTTTACTCTTCATACTTCTACTTTTTAAGTAACATTTTTCAAAAATCAGTTATGACCATGCCAATCAGATTAATCCATATTGCTAGTGCAGATAACCCAAGCTATATATTACTCCTGTCATGATTTCTTTATTGGTGAATTTTGGTTGTAGTGCATATATTTAATTAAGACTTTTCATTATCTCTAATTATTCTAACTGAATGTTCTTCACTTTGCCTATAGAGTTGAGAATGGGTTAGACTGGAAATAGATTATCTACTCTTAAAGAAAAGAATAAGATTTCACTGTATCATTCCTGACTCTAATTTTATGAAAGTCTCTGATTGTTTTATTCAGAATTTTTGTCCTCAGTATATAACACATTGAATTGCAATTACTGCATAGGCAACATGATTTTTAGTAAGCAACTGACTAAACCATTATTTTTTCTGTTGTAAGTTCTACTCATGCAGAGTTTTCTCCATTTGTTGTGCTAGTTCTACTAGCCTTAAACTGGAATAATATTTTTGTGTCATTTCATAAGAATATAATCAGAAATGTGAACTATAGTTATGTGAACTATATCCTGAGCACATAGGTCTCCTTCATATTTCAGGCCAACCTTGGAGTTCTCCTTCATACTGAGTCATAATTCTCCATCAGTTCATTTCACACCTGGACTATGCACCACTTCCTCCTCATGACAAATTGCATGCTAGAAGCAGTTGCTTGAGATGGACTAAAAGAACCTTTCCAACTGTAAGTGTATATTTATTTCAAAGATTAAGATCTTTTTTTCTTAAAAGAGTGGTCTTTTTAAAATTGTGTAGTCCTAAAATAATAAAGAATTTTGAAATTGTGGAAATATTTTAAAATATATTTAGAAATATAAGACATGGTAAAGTTATATAATTGAAAAATAAATACAATATTAAAAATACTAGTTAGATATTTTTAAAATGGGTATTTTCATCGTTTTAACATGGGTGTTGTGTGTGTGTGTGGTACTGGGTATAGAACTCAGAGTGCCTTACCACTAAGCTACATCTCCAGCCCTTTTATTTTTCATTTTGAGAGAGGGTTTTGTTAAGTTGCTGAGTCTGGCCTGGAATTTACTATCCTATTGCTTTAGCCTCCTGAACCACTGGAATTACAGGCATGTTCCACCTCATCTGGTTTTAACTCTGAACTATTTTATATGATATTAAATCTCATGATCAGAAATACATTTCCATTTCACTAATGAAATTTGCACATATAAAATCCTTTGTACTTATTATTATACTAGCACTGGCAAAGTATTAAGACCAAAAGCTTAGAAGTATCTAAGTAAATGCCTGTGGTCTATAAGATTTTAATTTAATTTTCCAAAAATGCCTTTGCACATATTATTACAGGCAGAATTAAAATAATTCATGAATCAAACCAAAATAGCTATAGTAAATATTCCTGCAAAAAATAATTGCACCCCCATTAATGAAAAGAGTAAAATTTTCTTTCAAGAAAGAGACCTTTAGCTCTGAATGTTTCAGTGGGGAAAAAAAATTGGCAATCTTATAAGCTTTCCTATTCAATCGAGCAAAAGTTATGGCTATATGCTAGTTTTTCTGTTAAAAAACAAAGCATTAACATTTCCACTATCACAGTCTCAACATGATACATTCATTATCAATCTTGATTAATTAAGCTTATGATTTAACAAATCAAAGAACTTCCATAAACTGAAGGAAATGCAGAAATTGTTTCTTCATTTTTCAGTAAGAGAAAACTTTTAAGACTTTAAATATTTCACAGGTACAGAATTTTTCAACCAAAAGAAAGTTAAATGACATCCAATAATAGTTCAAAATGTATTCAGTAGAGGATATTCATCATTTATGATTCTGTCTTACCACAAAATTACTCTTATATTTATGTGAAAGGAAAGGAGACAAAATAAAATCATTTTTGATATAGAAAATGAAAGTTGTAATATTAAAATGCATGTAAGAAAGTTATGTTTAATTTAATATACAGGAACTTTAAGTTCCAATTTAAAATAAGGCAATGTAGAGACATCATCAGGTCTACCAATAGTTTCCCTTTGAATAATTCATGATGATGTAAATTAATTTTAAAACATGAGTTGGGTGCAAAGAAAAAATATAACAGTGGTGTCATAAAATTAGCAGAATACCATTTTATAACTAAATATTAATTGCCAAAATGCTATTTTAATAATCAATTTCAAAATAAAATGTCATCTATTTTAAATATGCAAATGGAAGGAAGAAAAATTGAAAGTATGACATGATATTGGATGTTTACTGTAAATATTTAGAAAAATAAATCTATTTTAGAGAAAAAATTCAGACAAAAATTAATTAATCCAAAGAAAGACAGAAAGAAGAAAAACTTTTTTAAAAAGATTGATTGGCAAAATGAGAATATAAAATAATCAAAATTACCAGCGTTTGGAGAAATTTGAAATTGAAAGATAAAAACTCAAAATCTTCAAAACTAAATTAAAAAAAAAAATCCAGTAACATTCTACTTATGAGGCATTCCCTCAAACATGTTTAAGTAGATACCTAAGCAAACTTATTCCAAGAAATTTGTTGTTGTCATTTCTGTTTTACAATGTGGAAATACATAGATGCATGTTCTTTCCACCCAAAGAGCCAAAGAGTTTGGCCAATAACATCATGACTTTTTTTTCATATTTCATTTTCAAAAATTTTAACTTACACACAAATTATTAAAGTTGTGGGTAATACTGGTGTATCATTAATACATGTATATATTCTGTAAAATTTAAATGATGTGAAACATATTAATCTCCTCAAACATTGCTCATGTCTTTGTGGATAAAACTTTCAAAAACTTTCCATCTAATATATAGTGGAATACATGAATTGTTATCTATAATTACCATATTGCATAAAAATACCTCAAGAGTTTCTCACTCCTATTTAATTGTATCTTAATAGCCATTAGTCAACCTTTCCCCATTCCTCCACTCCCTACTATCCATAACCTCTGGTAACTAACGTACTACTCTCAACTTCTATGAGATCAACTTGTTTCGATTGTACATGTGAGTGAGATAATGTATTATTTAGTGTCTTTCTGTGCCTGACTTATTTCACCTAACATAATGATCTTTGGTTCCATCTGTGTTATTGCAAATGAAGTCTTTCATTTTTTATGGCTGAATAGTATTCCAGTGTATAAATAATTAATACATCTTATTTGTCTATTTTTTTCTTTCATTTTATATGCTTTTGGAGTCTCTTTCCAAAAAATTTCTTGTGCATTCCAATGTCCTAAGGTACTCCCTCTATGTTTTCTTCCAGTAGTTTCACAGATTCAGGTCTTAATTTTAAGTTTTGAACCATTTAGAGTTGATCTTTGTGACTGGTGAAAGAGGAAGTCATCTTCTGTGTGTGGATATCCAATTTTTCCAGCACCATTCTTTAGAAGAACTGTCCTTTATCCAATGCATCTTCTTAGCCCATTTGTTGAAATTGAGTTGGCTATAAATGCATGGACTTACTTTTAGGCTCTCCACTCTAGTGTGTTGGGTCTGTTTCTGTTTTAATGCCAATATGGTGCTATTTTGATTATTACAGCTTTGTAGTATGTTTTGAAGCCAGGTAGCATAATTCATCACTACTTTTTGAGTTTATGAGACAGTTGAGTTTTTAAGACTATAATATGACAAAATCCAAGGGATTTGAAGTTCCCTTTAATGATAAATAGTGCATAGTTTTTCATCTCAAGCAAAATATATGAGAATAAATTGAACACCATTAAGTAAACAAAACAGCAACTTTTGTTATTTTTAACAAAATGGTAAAGATCTTGCATTCGATAGTATGACCGCTTAGAATATTTGGAAGCTCCAGACACAAGGGGAGCCTTCATACAACAACCAGATATTTTCCATAGCTCATTCACAAAGTACTTGGGACATAGGGCAGTAGACAAAGTCTCCTTGGTATCATAAACATACATAGCCTACCAGATCTTGAGTTTGGAGCATTAATATTCAGAAAAGCTCATCCATACTTAAGACTCTACTTGAATTCAAGGTGTGAGAGACCATTTGTGGAATCAGCAGTGCCATTAAATTTATGACATAATGTCCAAGCTCTGATGTTAGGGCAGGGCAAGACCTGATGCTTCTATGATATAGACAGAAGATATCTAATACTAAGGGAGGGCCAGGCAATCCATCCTTCATATGTTCCCAATAACTGGCTAGCTACTCATGATAAAGGTGGACAAAAACCACCTCCCCAGTCTGCAAAAAAATAACTTAGCTAGAACTGCTATTGGTAGTAGGGTTGTAACTTGATACTCAAGATCCCACCCTGATCAGACAGAAACTAGCACTAGCACTAGCACTAATGGCCTGAAAGAGACAGCATACCCGCTTACTTTTCCACACATTCATCATTTTGTCAAAAACCATGAAGCATCAGAAAAAGGATAAATAAGAAACTTATTGTTGGTAGGTTAAATAGTCAATATAATTACACCCACAGATGAAACAAATTTTGGAATTACCATAAAAACACTTGGCCCATACAAACAGCAGGATTATTATGTTAAACAGTCTAGTGGGATAGATGGACAGCATGCATTTGCAAAAAGATGAAAACTACAGAAGTGTGCTAGAAAAAAACCCTAGAATTTATCTCCATGCAACACACACACACACACACACACACACACACACACACCTTGAAAAGTTCAATAGAAATGATCAAAATGAAAGTAGAAAAAAAGTGAAAAAACTCCACAATTATTGAAAAATGACTGGACAGAAGAAACCACTGAGTGAAGTACTGTGGTTAATTTTCCAAAGTTAATGAATCACCAGCAAACCAGAAATGCATAATTCAGTGATCCTCAAGTAAAATAACAGGAAAGAAAAAGCACCTAGGCACATCATAGTCAAACTGCTAAGAAGCAAGTATAAAGAAAAAAACAAATATAGTTAGAGAAAGTGACTAAGAAATGGGCAATGGACTTCAACAACTGGAAGAATTCAAAAGTAAAAGGATAAATTGGATTTTCTTGTTATTGCAGATTTAAATCCCTGGGTCCAGAATTGCACAGACCTCTTATAAAACTGAATGCTATTCTGGTATTTATAAATATTTTATTTTTGATGACAACATAGAACCTCTGATGTAAGTCAGTTACTTCACTTGTTGCAAAACAGGACAAAAGGGCATCTATTTCTATGTTGGGTGGAAACTTGCATGAGTTATAGCAAGTGAATGAGAAAGAAATATGTGAATTCTGCCTGGCAACTTTCCAGAACTTTGAAGAATAATTTGACTTTGGGTGATTTCTACTAGAAAGTTCAAATAATTTTACCTTTGCTATTGTTTATCAGGGTAATCTTGACCTCAGAATGAGATTCTCCCACATAACCAATCTTATGATACTTAAAAAGACGAGTAACTAACTCTACTTCAAATAAGTCAGCTACTATTACCGTGTTATCATTTTAATGAATGTTTGCTAAACAGGTTCATGGAATAGGTGCAAACTCAAGACTTTGAAAAGAAAAAGAGTACACTACTTCATTTCACTTTATTTCATTTCATTTCATTGGTTTCTTTAATTTCTGCCTATATTTCTGGTGAATTTTCTGCAATCTTGCATTACATTATTTTCTTTGAATTTTGGTTTCTTTAAAACATTACTTCGCTCATTGCCCAAACATTTTCCCCTAATATTTCATGTGTGTATATTTCACATTAATCTGTGTTTACTTGTTCAAAATAAATACCAAACAACATATTGCAAATATTATTTAGATCTACTAACACAGATTTCTATAGTGTGTCAGTAGAGCTAAATTTATTTGCCCTGGCTATTTACCATCACCAATATTTTCCCTCAAAATTGATCAAAATTGTTGCCCCTAGGCTTTTAATGAATGTTTATATGTAGTTACCAGGGGAACTCCAAAGGGGTATATCCCACAGGCTCCTCCTGTTGATGGATCACACAGATTTTAATTGGCTACAGACATACTAGGCTGATAAAATTAGAGCCACAGAGACATTTCATTGTTAAATACTGTAGCTTTCATTTTAGTAAGTTTAAGATTTAATGATAATAAATCTTTTAGCAACTTAAAATATTTGATGGGTCTATGTCTTAAATCATTTGGTATATTTTCTGATTACCTCTATTTTATATTTGAGAAAGATTTCAAGTAAGTAAATTTTTTATAATAGGTAAGAACATAAACATCCATGTGTTATAAAAATATTAGATTGAGAATCAAAATCTGCATACTTGCTTCTATTTATAGTATTCATTACCTGTATTCTTTGTATTCTTTGTTAATAAAACTGAAAAAATATTTATCTTCAGTCTGATATATATCTTCCCTTCTTATCTATAGAATAAAACAGACACCAGGCTCATGTTATAAAATTAGAAATGATTTATTTTTATATTTACTATTTATAAGAATGATATAACAACAACCTTTTTTATAGCAAAATGAGTTTTTTTCTAACACATTTGCAATCTGTTTTTACAAAACTTATAAGGTGCAAGTGAAGATAAATATACAATAATCCTTTACTGATAGCAATGGTTAAACTGCATTTATAAAAGGGCATTTGCTTTTAATATTTCCTCTTTCACTATTGTGGAGCATTAACTCTGACATCTTTTAATTTAGAATTTTTATACCATGAATATTTTATTAAAATTTCATGTGAAATTTCAGCAACATCTTCAAGCAAGTTGTCTCAAAATATCAACATTAAATCACTCTTAAGTTGATTCCATTACTGGAGAACAATTATGTAGCTAAAGCTGCTTTACAAGGATACAAAGAAAATCCTTAGGGAATTGGAAGAGTTTGAATCCAAGTTCTTTTCTAGTTTTTACTTCTAAGTTTAGAATCCATGGCTTACAGCCTGTTGCATCCTGCTCCCCTGGTAGCACCTGGCCACTGCTTCGATTATTTTTGCTCAGACTCCTTAGGCCTATCAAAATGCACTTCATCACAGTGCAATAAACTCCCCTAGTTCTTTCTGGCTGAAACATGTCAAAAAATCAGAATGAGGATACTCCTTTTGGAATATCACTGTTACATAGAACTAGTTAAGAAACAAAGCAAACATCAGTTTGCCAATAAAATGAATTCAGGAAAGATCAACTGTGAGAAAAAATGTTTTCAATGTCTTATTGTGACTCTTCACACAAAACGTGCTAACAATCAATTCTTTATTTACAATTTAAAAAATGATCATGTAAATGCAATTACTCTGAGCAATATATTTTTTTTTCCACCTCAATGTAATAGTATTGAAAATTTCAGTAATATCCTGTTCTTAGGCCTTGGATTTAGAACTATGGGGATGTTTTAGCCTTGACTTATTTTAAAGCTATTCTTTTTGAGTTCACTTGAAGATCAGCCCACTACATTTGGCATGCATTTCGACATTCTTCCATTGTTCTACAATTTTCTGGTATTCATTTGTCACACTGACAGAAACCAGTTTAAAATTTAAATCCATATCCCTCCTGAATCCTGTAAGAGAGTTTGTAGGCCAAAGCCCATGCAATGACTGATGATGCTGCTGTCAGGTGCCAGTAGAGGCAACAGAATTGCTCAACAAGTTTCTTAACACGATAAACAATAAGGCAGATTACAGAAAAACAAATGACTTATCATAAGGTGGCTTCCATGGCATTTTTCATATTTGTCCCCTAAAGTCATTTCCACAAATAAAGTATTTCAAATGTAGGGAATATTGCTACAAATAGATTCATATTTAATTCTCTTCTAGTTCATTTTGTTTAATCTTTTAAAGAAACCATGTACAGCTGAAGCAAAATAAAAGATTACTAAAAATCACTTTAATTTAACAAGTTGTTTTTCTGTATCAAAGATAGAGATTGATGGGATTTGACTTTGGGCTACCTTTCCTATGAGTTGATTCATCATTATGACCCAGTTCTCTGTGTTATTAATTTCTAACATCAAGGTTATTTCCTAGTAAGTCATTTTCCTTTAAGCCAGGGTCTCTCAAAATCTGAGCTATGGAGTATTGCTGGACATTCTCATATCAACAGAAGCCATAAAGCAGTGTATGTTATTCAAACTGACTTTATTTTTTCCCTAATCAAATATTTAAATCTAAAATAATAGTCACAAAAATTGTGCAGCTTAAACAGCTCTATTAAGAATGTTTCCTAAGCACATGAAGTTCTTAGATGTACTCTATCTGTCAAGGTATAATATATGCACGCACAGGTTAAACCTTTTTAAAAATATATATTTTACTTTATTTAAGGGATCTATTTGTTTAAACATTGATTTGACCAACTCAACCATTTTAGTATCATCTATGAAAAATTAAACTTACAACAAAACATTTATGTGTTCATCTCTGTTATGTTTATTCAATGAAGCATAGCCACTAGATAAGAAATGAAGGATTGTATTCCTGAATCTTCTAGAAGTTTCTGACATAACATGTAAATACACAACAAAACCATATGACCAGGGGAGTTTCACATTTTAGCTTACTTATTAATGTGAATATATTGCTTTAAGATTTAAATTAGAAAAGTAGATTAGCTTAATGCTTGACACATGTTTGCTCTTCATTTACAACATATTATTTATAGCATCTTAGGTAGTGTGAAAACTAATTCATAGGAAATTTTTATCAAAAATAAGGTGAAAAGTTGTAAAAATCTATGTTATATCAGATTGTATCCAATGCTTTACAGAAAAGAAATGCAGTAAATGATTATTGACAGCATGTTTCATTTGAGAACGAAATTTAAAAGGGACAATTGGTCATTAATTAATATTAGAAGCACATTTTCTACTCATCCATAAATGCATTATAATTGCAAAGAACAAAAGCCATAATTAGAAGTTCAATTTGTGAACTGAAGTTCTCTGAAGAAGTTGCATCTTTATTAAATATCCTGCAGACTATTTGACCTTGCTGACTAGAATGTTGTGATTGTGGAGAGAAGAAATATTGTAGGTCAAGAACCAGAATTATCTTGGGCTATCCCAGGCCCTTTAATAGACATTTACCTTAACTTTTGTATCTGACCTAACATCTTCATGAGTATCATGTAAATTTCTCAGAATGTAACAGTAGGCTTAAAGAATATTTAGCCTCCACCAACCCTAACACCAAGAGCGATGAGAGGGAACATCTGAAACCTGTAGGAGAGATTTACCTACCTTTCTGTATCCTGCTTACCTGTGTTTCCTCCCTAGTAACTGGCAAGTGTGGTGATGTATGACTTTCTTTTGTTCTGTGACTATAAAAGTTTGTGTAACCTCTTGCACAGTGGAACATGTCATTCAGGTTAAATTGAATATATGTTCCCAGGACCATGGTAAATCATGTTTCACTTAGAAAAACAGTTTTCTCATTTATTATAAAGCAGAGTTGTTATTTTACATCAAGAAATTATATTGATCACCTAACATGAATATGTAACAAGCGCTGATACTCTTCACTTTTGCCTGCAAATGTCCTGTGAGCAGGTAAAAGCAGGACTAAAGACTTGGTACTTCTGCTCCATTTTGCATCCCTATCCTTTGGTCTGAGTCACCTTGGATTCCAGGAGCATGGCCTGATTGCATAAGCATCTTATAATGAGTCAAAGCTGTCATCAGGAAACAGCAATTCTCTGACTAGGGACAAGGCCCTCTATACTAATGATGAGATATTAATGGACAGACCACCTGCCTTGGTCACTGTGCAAAGCCTCCAACTGTGTGCAGATCCCCCAACCCTTGCTGTCATTCCCCTTTTTATAAAACTTCAGTCATTGTTAGCCCCTTAAAGACAGGGATAAGGAAATGGGTCCCTTGTTTTCCAATTCGCCAACACTGATTTAAGTTCTTTTCATGCTTTTCAACCCCAACCTTTCTGTTTGGTTTTTGGTGTGAATATCCAGACCTGATTTGTTGGATACCCAGTGAGAACTTTAGCCTAGAACTTTGGTTAGAAAAACAAAAAAAATTCATTGAGTTAATAAAATCCCGTAATAAAATATCTCTGATGAAAAAAGTTTAATTATGTGGAATTCAATTTTAAGACAAAAAGAGATGTAATCTGGAACACATACCCAAAACATATGACAGGATTTCAAAGGCCAAATGGCTGTGAAGTTTTGTTGCCACATTTGACAGTTAATGTTCCTAAAAATAATGTCAGAGTTAGAAATATGTGAGAACTTTCATTAAAAAGCATTTCATACTTGTCCATAAAATTACACTATACACAAAAAATAAATTCATTTAGTCAATAAGAACAGACAAATTCACTTTTGCAACAGAAAAGCACAAATAGAACTGCATTTGCCATACCTGAGACCAAGTCCTCCCAGGGTTATCACAGTGACTGAAACTCCAGAGTGTGGTTCCACTGCCCTTTGGCTGTTGTAACGAAAATTCAAAACATAACATTGCCTTTGTGAGTCTTCTATTCTCACCTCACATAAAATTATTTTTTATTTTAATTAAAGTTAAACATATTTTTATAACCTTCACCAACTAAATATTGTTGATTTTGACTTTTTATTATTCTCACATCTTTGACCTCAGTTATCAGCTCACTTTTGCAAATGTTTCCTGCTTCCAAACCATTCTTTATATTACTTTTATTTCTGTAATGATTTATGAATATATGATCTTACATCTAGTTTACTGTAAAATTCTCTGCTGTATTTTCCCAGTTTTCTGTATAACCACATTAATATTTTGATCTAACTACTACTGAGGTAGTTATCATAAATTAATCACTCTGGGCATACCCCTGTTCAAATATTTCAATGATCTTGTTTTGTTATGGGATTTAAGTCTGGAAACTCATTCCATGGAAAACCAATGTCCTAGAGATGAGTGTTGGGAGAAATTCTGGCTTTATTCAGTGGCCATATAATGGAGAAGCAGGAGATCTGTTTGCAGATCCACTCCTAAAACTCAGGAGGTTGAAGAGTCACAGAAATAGGGTAGGAAAGATGAAGAGGAAAGTAGACTAGCAAAAGGGAAGAACATTCATGTCTTTTCTAGGAATAGGTGGAGATCTTCCAGGAACTTGGGTGCACCATATTTGCTCCAATCACAGTCTGCTGTTTCCTGTCATAGCAGCTAAAAGGTATATCTTCAGTCTTACAGAGGAGAGAGAGAGACTTGGCAAGACCAGGTTAAATCAGCTCTGCCAAATAATTCTGGACAAAATGTGTTTTGAGTGATTGGCATGTCTACAAACAGAAATGAGCAGATAAAAAAAAGCAAAACTTAAGGCAGCAGAAGAAACACAACCTGAAGGAAGGGAGGCCAAATCTTTTAACCCCATTTTTGTCACCCAACAGACATTAGCAGGCCCAAATAAAGAGTCATTGTTTTCAGAAAAAGTGGACTTTGAGTCCCTGAAAATAACCTCAGCAATCATCATCGTCTTATTCCACATGTCAGAAGTGTGATCTACAGCAGAGCCAGTGGGAGACTAATGATATATTGCCTAGTGTATGATCTCTATTTTTAGTGCTATCAAGTCAATTAAGAGCAAGTGAAGTCAGAGGGTTTATTTAGGTTTTTCATTGGTAACGCCTTTACAAGGAAATATGGTTTAAACACTTAGACTAACCTTTAAGGATGTCCATATCAGACCTAGAGAAAGCTGTGCAGTGTTTCTCACTAACAAAGACATTGGATAACAGGAGGACATAGGATCAGAAACAGCTGAAATGAAGTCATGGAATCATCATTTATTCAGTTGCCAATTTTGCTGTTTTCTCCATATTTATTTTCTTTCATGTTCTATGATTGTCAGATTTTGACTTACATTAGGAATCCTTTTTATAAGAAAGCACAAGATTTCTTTGAGGACACTGGCTTTCATTATTGTTTATAAATTATTTAAGATTATTAAAGACATTATGTTAGCTTCCCAGGATGATAAGGGGATTGAATGCTATTAATGACAGTATCAGAAAGGGAGTGATCTCTTGTAGGTTATAATTCCATGATGGCTGAACACTTGTATCTAGGTTTAACAACAATTTTGTGATAAACAGGTTTTGGAAGTTAGAGAATGTGTTTTACTTCAAAGGAATCTAAAGTGTCCTCTACCCTGGATCATTTCCTTACATTCTAAGGAATGAATCCTGAGTAATTCCTTTACAATAAAGGCAATGACTTTTACAGTTAGAGACTTTTTCCTTATCCCCCTCATCCTACCCTGTCCAAAATTGATTTGCTTACATTCCAGAACAAAGGAAGTGTCCTTCACTCTGACTCCAGAGAAATAATGGTCAGTCAGATGTGCCAGCTGCCCTACATATGCTCCAGGTTTCATTCATCAGGATCCATTTCTTCTGGTGCCTTTCCTGCATGCACAGTTGACATTTCAGTCTCACTGTGCCCCATGTGGAATACTGGGACATTCTAAGTTTGCTTTATGAGTAAACAACAGGTCTCTTCTCTGATGTAGAAGTATCGTGTCTCTATTGATAGAGAGATAAATATAGATAGATACACAGGCAAAGTGTAATATATATATTTATACTCTACATATATACAAGTACTATAAGCATGCATGTTGCCACATGTACAGGTATCCATATGTATGTTGTGTTCGTATGTGTGACTATTTTGTATATATATATACAGATGCATGTATGTGTGTGTATTTGTATTTATGCATCAAATTGTGATGAGGTATTATATTAACTATTTCACATCCAGCATAGTGTCTGATTTAACAGGTAGTAAGAAGCTCATGGATAAAGAAACTGTGGTATATATACACAATGGAATATTACTCAGCCATAAAGAAGAATAAAATTATGGTATTTGTAGGTAAATGGATGATGTTGGAAACTCTTATGCTAGGTGAGATCAGCCAATCCCAAAAATCCAAAAGCCGAATGGTCTCTCTGATATATGAATGATGAGGCATAATGTGGGGGGGAAAGATGGCAAGAATGGAGGAAAGATAGCTAGCATAGAGGGAAGGGAGGAGTGGGGGTGGGTGGGGGGTAAAATTAATAACAGAATGTGTGACAGATACCATTGCCCTGTGTACATGCATGAATGCACAGATGGTGTGACTCTACTTTGTGTACAACCAGTGAAACAATAGGTGTACTCCATTTGTGTTCAATGAATCAATAAGTAAATAAAAAAAAAA
>JAJEJO010000765.1:21671-58129 GCA_020662805.1 Glaucomys volans | reverse complement strand
AAAAAAAAATTGCTTTTCCTTTTATAGTGACATCTGTCTGTGTCTGCCTTCTACAGATGGTTCCTGGTCTTCATGGCACTTACAAAGGTGGTGGATTATAGTCTACTTCTGGTGATAAAATCAGTTGCTTCAAACAGGATTCAGGATTCACAAGACAGGAGAACAGGGAAGGAATACAAGCAAAAGTTTTTAGTCTTCATGTTCAAAATAGAGTAAGTGGAATTATAATGTTAATTCTTAAGTAATAGTTCTGTCCTATTTTAAGCAGTAGTTCCAAAGCTGACCTCTGCATCCATACTTTCTCTTGTGGTGCTGCCTTTGATAACAGCAAAGCAAAAATCAAAGAAAAAACTTATTAGAAATGCAAACAGAAGGCACTATGGCAATACATGTAACAAAGACTAGTAGAGCAGAAATGAAGACTTATGTATGAGTTTCCTCAAGGCTTAAATGCGGTGCCACTTGTGTAAAGTCTAGTTCCCATTAGGTTCCCATTTGGGACAGATTTTTGTGGAATCTCTTTGACTAATGTTGGAGTTAAAAAAGAAAATTGATCATGTCCTCCACCGCTTTTCAGTTGGTTGGGTACCTGAGCCACAGAGAGCCTAAGCTAGTTTGGAGAAAATTGTGAGATACCATATATGACCTTCATATACTTCACTGGGGAACAAAGAAAATAATTTAGTGTGAACAAAAAATGAATGACCTCTGTATGCCATTCCTACCAATCTCTCACTTTCCTATTTCCAAAATGCTGTGTGCATCCCCTTTAATCCATGCCATCTCCTGCATCTTTAAGAGAACTGCATGTTCAGCAGCAGCAGGATCCCAAATGTGCATAATTAACACCAGTAGAGGTTAATTAGAGCTACCCATAAAGCTTCATTAAAATCTAACAGAGAATAAAACCAATCTGAATATTTTATTATTTTATAAATCACAATTATCTAGTCAGAGTAGTAGCCAATGTACAATAGGGCTGGACCAGGCTTCTGAAAAAGTATTTTTGAAGCAGTGGTCTGGTTCATATTCATAACAGCACAGCTTAACTAAAAAGCGTACTGCTTCAATGTTCACTCTGTTAGGTGATACTGCAGTCACTGAATGTAATGTTAAATAGGCGAAAAAGGGAAATGTACATGCTGCTTTGTCTTTATGCTTATTGGTGGGAAAAATTAAATCGATCATAATTTCTCTTCACAGAGTTACATCAGTGACAGTGCACATGTGTTTTTATATGTCTATTTATTTTAGCACTGAAGAAACTTGATAAACATCCAAAAACTAGAATTTAAACTTCAGTTTATGTGATCCTTAAAGGGGATAATTTGCAAAGTTTTCAAAATTATGTTCAATAGTGGATTCCAAAAGGTTGAGCTCAAAGACTTAACTCTCACTGAGAAAAACAAAGATAAAATATTTCAATTAAAGAATATCTCAAGAAATTTCCTTAGAGAAAGCAGCATACATTGGGTCACTGATAATTACTGGCAGATAGGATGGTCTGAAGTAGTAGTGTTTTAGTCAGCTTTTTGCTGCTGCAACTGAAAGACAGGACCAGAATAATTGTAGAGGAGGAAAAGTTTGTTTAAGGGCTCATGGTTTCAGAGGTCTCAATCCATAGACAGCAGGCTCCATTCCTCCAGGATCAAGGTGAGGCAGGACATCATGGTGGAAGAGTGTGGCAGAGAGAATCAGCCCACATCATGATCCGGAAGCAGAGAGTGACTTTGCTCTTCATATCCAAAATACATATCCCATAGATATGCCCCCAGTTAACCACTTCTTCCAGTTGCACCTCACCTGCCTCCAGTTACACTCACTTAATCCCATCAGGGACCAATTCACTGAGTACATTAAGGTTGTAACCCAATCATTTCTCCTCTGAACCTTCTTGCATTGTTTCACATATGGATGTGAGGGGACACCTCACATCCAAACCATAACAAGTAGGAAGAAATGAAATCAAAGTAGCATGAAATAATTAACACTTGTGGGAATATATCATAGGAATTTTTCACATCCAGATATAATATTTATTTTCTAGGTTCCAATTTTTGAATAATACCTTCTAAAATACTTGTTGGCCCTTGCAGGATTAAGGAAGAATGAATAGAGTAGACACTTTGCCAACCCATTTTTTTTAATGGCTTCTAGTCATTTTCTTTTAGTAAAATAAAGCCAACACAAGTATTATAAAAGCCCTTTTATTTGTTTGAGCTAATAACAGTCATTAAGGCACTTTTGGTTTAATCATAGACATGTTAAGCATGGTAGATTTCAAAAATGGCTACAATCTCAGCACACACAGCTTTTTGTAATTTGATTTTGCAACACCTTCCAACAAGAGGTGTCTATTTCTCAATTTCTTGAATGAGGCATTGGCCACAGAATTCACTTTTGTAATTGGTACAATAGTTATCCATGATGCAAGCAAAGACATGTACCTACGCATTATGACTTGACATCTCTCCTAATCTTTGAAACTCTGTGATCAGCTTTATGTGGAAATCCCAGAAGAACCTGCTGGAGATTGATGACCAGCTACTTCCATTTACTCTTCTGAGATCCAGCAAATCAACATATGTGTATATGCATATGAGCATAGCCAGTCAGCTGACTACAAATGCAAGCTGAGTGGGTTAAAGGCAAGTTATGCAAGCTTAGTCCATGTGAATTGTTATTCTGCTTCAACATATACATTTCTGAAGTGTTTTTTTTTTAGTTCAGCAAAGATTAACATATATTATACTCTAAGTCTACCACAATGAAATAAAGAAAAGTCTTCCAGTATGATGCATTTTTTTTTACCCTCTTTTGTGTTTGGATACATTAGAAGGATATATACCTTTAGTTGCTGAAGTGATGTAGGAAATCAGTTGATAACATTCAAGAAAGATGAAAGGTGCCAGAAGCATTCACTGTAGAAAAGAAAGTCTATTCAACAAACAGTGCTGGGAAAACTGGAAAGCCACATGTCACAAAATGAAATTAAATCTCCATCTCTTACCCTGCATGAAAATGTATGATTGTCAAACTGAACCCTACTATAATATATAACTATGTGGTACTAATAAAAACATTAAACAGAATAAAGGCTTAAGCAAGAGGATAAAAAAAGAAGTTACCCATCCCCATTATTGAGACTGAAGTGGTTCTTGATTTGAATGAGCCAAACTATATTGGTTGCTCAGAAGAGCAATATTTTGCCAGCAGGTGGAACAGATTATACAATCCAAATTCTCCTGAGATTTTGACTAGTACAGACAAATTGTCCTCAAGAATATATATATAATCATCCCAATAGTCTATGAATAAAACTAAATGGGAAGTACTGGGGAGTGAAATTAACCAAACTGTATTGTCATATTGTGTCATGTACAAATGTGCAAAAATGAATTCAATGGTTATGTAGAATTATAATGCTCCAATAAAATAAATAAATAAATAAATAAATTTTAAAAAATAGGGAAACAAAATGGAAGACTGTTTCATTTGTTTATCTATAGAACAGCTAAAAATGAGATTAAATAGAAGTACATTGGATGTCCCTTGAATATTAAAGCTGTGGTTAGGTTTTCTTCAGCTGCAACAAACCAGATTTCCTCAGGTATCAGAAATCATATGTAATTATTCTACATCTGTATGTCATATAATCGAGCTCATAGTAGCCAGGTTATTATAGAGATTAAAAATGTAAGCTATTAGAAATCCTGACCATTCCAAAGAAATACTAAAAGAAAACCTCACTGCAGATCCTGACTGTGAAATTCCTACAGGTATCCTTCATGTGCCCTTTAGGAAACATGATTCTTTCCTATGCCATGCAGTAACATGCACACATCTGCACTGTACTGATGTTGCCCATATCTCCAAATGAATGAAAAGAAGCTCACCTACATTGGTCCTATGTGTGACAAAAAAGCTGCTTGTGAAAGTCTAATATTAACTGAGCTTTTATGGGAAATCTCAATGACTATTCTGATGGTGGTGATATTAGATTCCATGAAGAGAGTTTTTTTGATGTCTAATGAGACCATAGAAAGCTATGTAAGCATCCAGCCAATCACATAAAAAATATAAAATTCAAGTGTCCTTAGTAGACCTTGTTCAGTGGTTATAGCCAGTGAGACAGCACAGAAGAAAGTAGATGTTATTGGCCTAATAACAGCACTCTTCTAATAATGAGGAAAATTCTCCTGTCAAAAGAAAATACACCTTATGCTAAAAACACAAAGGAGCCCAACCAAATGGTTCTCATGAACCAATCATCTTTTGTAAGGTATACGGTGTGACTTCGGCTGGTCCCGAGGCTATTCTGCTTTCATCACCATATGACTCAGTAGCATTCTATCACATGACAACTTTGGGCTTGTCATCAGATTTCTAGGAGAGCAAAGAAATGATGCTCACAATGAACTACTTGGAACATGTTCTGATAGTGTGCAACAATAAATACAAGATAAATAAGTTGTATTTACCAGATGGAAAACAATTTGCTTACTTCAAAATGAAGCAGGCCTGCATTATTATTGCTGGTGCTTTATTGTGAGATGTGAATGGTGGTCAAAAGTTGTGTCATTAAAACTTAAAAGTGCTAAATATTTTACACATATTGCAATCATATAGCAATCACATTTTGTTAGGATTTATGGCTCCAATATGAAAAATGTGTTATCATCATTGGTGAAAAAAATCTAAATAATGAGTCAATTTCACATTTAAACAAAGAAAGTCTTTAAAGCAGTCAGGGAAATAAGTCAAAAATAAAATGAAAGGCAACATTAACAAGCAGCTGACTTCTGGGCAGAAATGGTGGAAGAAAGAACATTCTGGCTATTGCCAAAGTAGAATTCCCTCATCAGCCAAAAGATCCTCAAAAATCAAAAGTGACTTAAATAGAAAGAAGAACGGCAAAGTAGAGAAAGGAGATCAAGTGGGAGGGAGGAAAGAGGAGAGGACAGGGGAAGTACTGAGGAATGAAAGCAACCAAATTATGCTATGTGCCCACATGAACATATCACAATGAAACCCACTTTATGTATAATTATAATGTACCAATTAAAAAAGAAGTAAATCAAAGAGAGACTTCTAGAACATAGGAAGGAGGTGAGAGGATGGGAAATACTGAGAAATGGAGCAAAGTTTGCAAGTGTGCAAGTATGAATCTGTCACAATGAACTCCATGGCTATGTGTAATTATTATGCACTAATAAAAAGATAATTTTCACCTAGCATGGTATTCTCCAATACTATCCATTTGTCTGCAAATGCCATAACATTATTCTTCTTTATGGCTGAATAGTATTCCATTGTGTGTATATACCACAGTTTCTTTATCCATTCATCTGTTGACAGGCATCTAGGTTGGTTCCAGTCTAGGTATTGTGTATTGAGCTGCTATAAACATTGATGTGGCTGTGTTACTGTAGTATGCAGATAAATGGATGGAATTGGAGAATATCATGCTAAGTGAAATAAACCAATTCCTAAAAACCAGAGGCCAAATGTTTTCCCTGACAAGTAGATGACGATATATAATCAGGCTGGGGTGTCGGGGGTGAGTGAAGAATGGAGGAACTTTAGATTTTGTAGAGGGAAATGAGAGGGAGAGGGGTCAGGGTATGAAAAATGGTGGACTGAGACAGACATCATTGCCCTATGTACATGTATGATTACATGAATGGTATGAATGTACATCAGGCACAACCAAAGAAATGAAAAGTTGTAGTCCTTTTGTGTACAATGAATCAAAATGAAGTCTGTAAAAATTTAAAAAATAAAAAAAAGGTAATTTTAAAGGTGAGTTGAAAAGTTAAGAAGAAACATGCATAAAAGGGACAGTGTAAGTTCTTCATACCATAGGAAATAATCCTGCACAGGAGGAAAGTACTGGGACAAAGAAATGGCAACAGTGGAAGTAAGTATAAGTACATTACTAAATTCAAGAAATGACATTATCAGCATTCTCCGTAGTTTAAAATAAATGTATGATTACTAATCTTGTAATTAGTAAAAGGTTGGGTGTAAACAGGACTCTGTGCTAAGATTCCAGAGGGAAGCAACTCCTTGAACCCACATCTTCTTATTCCTGGTGAAATTGAAAATGTCTTTTAGTTCCTAAAGACAGCATTTCTTTCTTTTGCTCTTTTGATTTATATCATTTTACTCTATTCTTTACTCTGTTTTTTCAAATATCTTGATATATAGAACATTACCAAGAACAGAGTAGTTAAAAATAAAAATAATAAGTAAATTGCCCAGAGCTATACATCTGATAAGAAACAATACCAAGATTTAAATACAGTTGTTTTGATTCCAAGATCAGTGCTATTTTCTATCATTTGGTTTATAGTATATTGATATTTATCAAAATTTTCTCTGATTTTATGGAAAATCAGTTTTAGTGATAACCAGATTCTGATTGATTTCATGTGCAGGAATTATTTACTTAGCAGTGTTACACACCTTTAAATCTTGGAACATATTCATTTGAATATTATGCAAATTTTGTAACTGATCCACAAGTCACTTAACATTAATTTTTCAGTTAATGAAAGTTAAATTGTTCTTGTTTTATAATATGGTTTGGGCTTCAGAAATAAAACTTTGCTATGTTACATGAATGTAAGCATTTGGCAGGGGCAATTTTTTTCCAGTTATTTTTCCAATATATTTGTTATTGGTGCATTTTAATTATATATCATAATGATGTTTGTTGTTATACACTCTCACATGCATTGAGTAAAACAATGTAATTTGGTTAGTTTCATTCCCTAATATCTCCTCTTTCCTTCCAGTCCTCCTCCTCAGATTATAAGTATTTAATGTCCGAAATGTTTGCCAGGAGATTTGAATCTTTGTAACATAATGAAATACCAGACAAAGGTACTCATTATAATTATAAGATACCATTAAATAATCACTAAATTAAAACAACTCTAAGATTTCATCTTACTCAGATTAGAATGGCTTTTATCAAAAGCACAAACAACGTGGCTATGGGGAAAAAGGCACACTTTTACATTGCTGGTAGAGTTGCAAAATTAGTACGGCCACTCTGGAAAGCAGTGTGGAGGTTCCTCAGAACTCTTGGAATGGATCCACGTTTTGACCAAGTTATCCCACTCCTTGGTTTATACCCAGAGGACTTAAAATTAGCACACAACAGTAACACAGCCACATCAATGTTTATAGCAGCTCAATTCACAATAGTTAGACTGTGGAACCAACCTACGTGCCCTTCAACAGATGAATGGATAAAGAAGATGTGGTGTATATATACAAAATGGAATACTACTCAGCCATAAAGAGGAATAATATTATGGCATTTGCAGATAAATGGATGGAATTGGAGATTATTAAGCTAAGTGAAATAAGCCAATCCTAAAGAAACAGGGGCCGAATATTTTCCTTGATAAGTGGATGATGATAGAGAATCTTGTTGGGGTGGGGGTGAGAGAGGAATGGAGGATCATTAGATTATGTAGAGGGAAATAAGAGGGGGAGGAGTAGGGGTATTAAAAATGTTGGAATGGACTGGGGTGGTGGCTCAGTGGTAGAGCGCTTGCCTGGCACATGTGAGGCACTGGGTTCGATCCTCAGCACCACAAACAATAAGTGAATAAAATAAAGACATTGTGTCCATCTACAACTAAAAATAAAATTTAAAAAAATGTTGGAATGAGACAGACATCATTACTCTACATACATGTATGATTAACAAGAATGATATGAATGTACATCATGCACAACCATAGAAATGAAAATTTATACCCCATATATGTACAATGAATCAAAATGAGGTCTGCAAAATTAAAAAAAATTAATTAAAAAATCACTAAGGTTAACATATGAGTGAAAGCCAAATGATGTTGAACAGAAAGTTCCAATCAAGGTTTTTGTCACCAGTCCAAGCTATGTTTACTTTTGCTGTGAAGATTAACACTTCATGTTCAATACTGAGAACTTACAGTATGCTGAACAATGTTCCTTATCCCTTTTGATGCCCATGGCCTGTCAGTTCTGTCTTATATTGAAAAGAAATCTTGCAGATGTAAGTTAAAATACTTGAGTTGGCAAGCTTATCCAGGATCATGTGGGTGGTTCTGATGTTTTCATTGAAGACCTTAAAATAAGGGCATAATTAGATCAGAAAAGTGACCACAGAAATAGATTTGAGGATGCTAAAATCGTTGACTTTAAGATGAAGGAAGGGGCAAAACAAGAAATTTAAGGCCTATGACTCTAGGAGCCAGAAATGCCAAATGAAAAGAATCTCTCCTCAGAGCCTCCACAGGGAAACAGCAGTGCCATTAGCCCAGTGAACTGGAAAAGGACTTCTGACCTCCAGGACTGGAAGAGAATAGATTTGCATAGTTAGGCCACTGTTTGAGTCATTCTAACAGCAGCAAGAGAAGAAGAATGAAGACTATTAAAGACTGCTTCTGATGTATGAGTTTAAAGTTTCACATATATAGATGCTGGTGTTTTATTACTGTTTGATTTCAAATTCCTACAGGACTCAGTTCTAATTTATAATAACTTTTTCTATGAGTGATTTTATCCAACACACTTAGTATGTTTCAATTCTGACATCTTTAAAATGAAAATCATGTATCAAGCTAGGTGGGATGGCACATGCCTATATTCTGAAGAACTTAGGAGGCTGATGCAGGAAGCTCACCTGTTAGAAGCCAGCCTTAGCAATTTAGGGGAACCCCATCCCAAAATAGAAAGTATCAAGGGCTAGGGATGTAATTCAGTGGCAGAGCACCACTGAGTTCAATGTTTAACATCAAAGAAAGGAAGGAAGGAAGGAAGGAAGGAAGGAAGGAAGGAAGGAAGGAAGGAAGGAAGGAAGGAAGGAAATTGTGTACCAAGCAATCCTGTGTCCAGATTTCCTCAACAGGAGAGGATTACAAAAATTAATGTTACATACCAGTTGGTATCATCTATCCAATATCAGAAATGACTAGTAAAATTATATCCTTAAAACTTCTTATACTCAAGTGAGAGAAAAGGATGCAGGTCCCTTGCATGCCTGCAGGAAACACCACACAAGGTCAATGCAAATCTGAGTAGCTGCTGCTCTAGCAGCCTCTGCCTTCAGGGAGCTTTTAAACTAAGAAAAAACAAACAAAAAATGCTTCCTTGTATTAGCTTCTATTAGGCCATGCAACTGTGTCACAATTCCTAGAGCCTGAATTTTTGCCACCACCTGAGAAAATAAATAAAGTAATAGAATTTACTACTCAAGTTGAAAGATCCTTAAGGCAAGAAATCTGTTTTTTACACTATGCAAGCCACCAATAGAATGTGCCATTTGGCCATAGGACAAGGGAGTAGTAAACGTGAGGTTTCAAAACACAGCTGGCATTACATACTCAGGATTTACCCCTGTCTTGACTATTACAAATCTTTTCCAAGGAAATTTTATTTTCTTAAAGGTAATAATAGATTGGACTCTTCTTGAGCAGAATCATTTTTTTGGAGAACAAGATTAAAACGACTATTAAACCCTAATGCTCTCATTCACGGCCAAATGCCTTCACAACCATTCTTGAGAATTATTAGATTCATAACATTTCATTTTTATTTTCACTCTGATGTTTTCCTCCACATTCATGCTTTAATTTTTAATACTCAACTGTCTTGTAAATATAGATAGATTAGAAACCATTTGTTACAGGTGTTTTTCAGATTAAGAAAATGTCACAAATACTCCTTGTGATGACTTGGCCAAAGAGAAAAACTCAGCCTTCCCTTGGTACCCCTCTGCTGTATTACAACTATTGCATTTATTTATTCAACAAACATTAGTTTGTTGAATTAGTTCTGTAAGAGAGTAATAGATGCTTGGAATATATACAGTCATGTGAAGATGTGGAACAAATGAGGTAGGGAGATAAATTAGATAGGACATGTCATGTAATTTAAAGAAATTTGAACCAAGTGCTGGAAAATCCACATACAGTTTTTTTCTAGTGATTCTTTGCTCAATGTCAGAACTGCTATGACTTATATATGCCCTTAACTTCTGGAATAGTCTGTAGGTTAATGACTTTAGATATACACCTATAAATAAGTCCATTTGTTTTTTCAGCAAACATTTATTAATTTACTCCAAAGCATCAGAAAATCTCCTCTAAGTGGGAAGTAAAAATATTGAGGGGAAAATGTTTTCTAAACATCATGTACCTTTCAAATAAAATAGCCTATTTTGAACATAATTTCAACATGGGTAGAGGTGGGATCTATTGTTGCCAAACTATTTTAATAGTATTTCATCAAACGGTTGATAAGTTTTGATGTTGGTATTATGTCTGGGGTATAGTAAAACCTTTTTTCAACACTGTCAGAATTCTCCACTTGGGCCAACTCTGTGGTATTAGTAGCAATGAACGGTTCACATTTCCCTTGAGGAAAAGCTGAACTTTGGGCTGAGAAAAGTGTGGTTAGCTGAGGGCATTCAGCTATAGAGCCTTCAGGATCTGCTGTCACATTGAATCCATACTCTTCTCGGACAGGTTATGGAATTTAATGAAGCAAGAAGTGATAACAAAGTATAAAACTTTACTGCTTCCCTAAGGCATCATAGCATTGTACATTCCTCAATGTTATTGCAAAAACAAACAAACAAACAAACAAACAAACAAAAAAAAACCTATATTTGATGGCAGTTGTTAACATCTGCCCTACTTTAACCTCACCAATATAATAGTGTCTGGCATTCATGTTATTGCTTAAAATATTTCTTAATCCTTATTAAAGCATCATACTTAAGCACAAAGGGCATTTCACTTAAGTATGCAGCTAGCCGTTGAACTTGCTGGCATTCAGTAATTGGCTCTAGGATGTGAAATTAATGGACTATAAAGTTTGTCCTGAGAGAATGTTAATTTTACAAGTATAGCAATAAAGTCCATGTTATTATTTTTTCCTACATGCGCGTTTTAGTCATAACTGTATGTCTAAAATTTAAAGGCATTTTATCAATGAACACAGTCACTGCCAATGGATTGAAGGAGTGTTCCTGATATAAAAGTAAATATGCTATTATTAAAATATGTATTCATGAAAACAGTGGTGCTAGGGAGCACTTTATATGGTCCAGTTCACTGACTTGAACTTGACAGTTCTCAATCTCATTTAATTTTTAGAAAGTTACAAAAGAAATTTTAGTACACAATTGATATGTGAAGAAAGATTGCCAATTATGTAAATGATATTTCTTATAAATTCATTTCTCTTGTTAGTGGCAAAATCAGGATTCAAATCAAGTTTTTTCTAACACCATAGTCTTTTTTTCCTCTATACCACACTGATTCTCAACATATTTATTCAACACAATATTTGATGAAATAGTTTTATACATAATAATCCAGTTTCATTCTAATATTAACTTCAGATTTTCATGAAATATGGATTTCTGCCTACTCCTTAGACACACTGAGTGATTTAATTGTTTTAAATTTTTTTTAGATGAGTTAGCCCTGCATGCTGGTTTGATGTCTATGACCTCCTGTGAGCACATTCTTCTCCACTTCATCTCATCCAACACTGCCCATTCATCTATAATATGAATATCTCTGAATCACCTGAGAATAAAGTTTCACAAAGTTTCAGTTAGGAAACCTACTTACCTCTTGCCGCTGGACCTTCGTGGGCAAAGGAAAGGATTCCTGTCAGAGGGATGGGCTGGCTGTAAAATAAGAGGTATGAAATAAGTACAATAGACAGAATTATCTTAAAAGTGGGGGCATGACCAATTTAGCCCCAGAAGGATCTGTCTGTAATAAAGGAAGAAGTCCCCACTTGCTTGATTTATAGCAATACAGATCAAAAGGTACAGGCAGGAGCTTCTTCCTGGAAAACCAGGATTGGGGTGGAGGTAAGCAAGTAATTTGGCTCTAGTGGGTCACTCCCACATCCAGCGCTTGTGTTTGAACTTCAGCAGTGAACCAATGCAAGATAACCACATGACTCAGGCATTCTCGAACAATTATCAGTAACTGTGAGTTCCTGAAGCCAGATCTCTTAGTTAAAGGCTCAACTATGCTTGGTCTCATGCAAGCCATGGATGGCTTCCTGCACTTACTGACTTGAACAGATAATAAAACAGAACAGAAAAAAAGTAAAAGAAAAGAAAAATTTGCCACTGTGGAATTGGTTGTAAGAAAAAAAAATGTGTGCTCAGTGTTTGAGTGTACTCAGTATGCACACTGATTAGCATCATTTTGCTCCCCTCCTCCCCAAGCACTCTCCTCAAAAGAGAAATTCATTACAATGTTAACTCACTGTGTATTTGGTAATGTAGATATGAGCTCACAAAGTAAAATGATTGTGTCAGTGAGTGTCTTGTCACAATTCTGAGAAAAAATAAGAAACTGGTTAAGTAAATAAAAGCAAAATATCATTTTTTTTTTACATTACTAGGCTATTATCTCAGGGCTGACTTTGCAAAATGAGTATGTATCTTTTATGTTTAATTTTGGATATTAAGTAGTCACATTGCCGGTAGATACATAGAGCATAACATATCTAGCAATGTATAATGTACGTTTCCCTGAGTGTTTGGGTTATACAATGTCTGGCAGGCAAATGCATCTTGAAAACACAGTTAAAATTAATTAATTTTCCTGGTAGAATAAAAATGTTGTTCAAAAGGGTACTTAGTAATATTAAAGTGAATTTAAAATTTAAATTATTTTCTTTACTATATTTAGCAAAAATGTTAGAAGATTAACTTAAATGAGAGTTTTTTTATTTTTCATTCTGCTGAGAGATAGAAGCATTATCCCCAAAAGAAACAATCAAAAAATAAGTTTAGAATTTTAAGGATTTCACAGAGAAATTTTGTGGACTTCAGGAGGCAAGTAAAAATGGTATGGTAACAGCATGGTTTAAGATGGTGTACAAAATTCATAATTGTTGAATAAGTAAAATGTATTAGAGTCAATTAAATGAAGACTTTGCTTTATTTATCTCAAAATATTTTATTATTATACACAGAAAAGCATTAAATATTCATAACAAGTTAATAGCTATTCAAAAAAACTTGGATCGTGTTGGATTTTAATGTCTCCAACAAAAGTAAATATTTTTGAAGACAGAATCAACTGAAGTAAAATAAATTTTTATCTAAAATTAGTTTGTTTAGTTCAAATAAACATTTCTGAATGCTCAGAGCTTCATATGAGATAAAATATGTATTAGATAATATGTGAAATATATATCTGCTTTCTATTCTTCTCCCTCAGAAATTAAAATTTGTATTTATTGTTTTTATTTTGGGTACCAAAGATTGAACCTAGGGACTTTCTACCACTGAGTTACCTCCCCATCCCTTTCCATTTTGAGACAGGTTTTCACTCCATTACCCAGACTGACCACAAATTTGACTTGCCCCAGCTCAGCCTCTCCAATAGCTGGGATTACAGTCAAGCACCACCACGTCCAGTTTAAAAGTGTTCTTTAAGTTAAGAAAATCAAACCTGTTACCAATTCAAAATTACATTGAGAAAAAAAAAGAAACAGAGGTGGAGGAATGATTGCCAAGGTTTGGGAGTAAATAGAAACAAACAGTCCATGCTGTAACATGTCTAAAGCAACAAACGTGTATAATATTTTTGTAAATTTTGCATGAAATTATAATTAGTACCAAAATACAATAAATGTTTTGGAATGCTGCTATGCCATTTTATCTGACTTTGGGTCTGTTTATGTTAATCCTGTTCGGGAATCCGTGAGTCCGTTAGATCTGAAAACATGCATCACTCTTTTTATTATCACATATTAGTTTTTCAATATGGTGGGTTTCGCTGTAGCATATTATGCATGCAATAAAAAAATCATCAATTTCACTTCCCAATACCAAATGTCACTTCAAACATTTATACCTAAAGTTGAAATTTTTCCTTTCTTCTTAATATCTATTGTTAATATAATTAAGTTGTAGATTTTCATTCTTTACTATATGGTTATTTAATTACACACTTAAATATTATCAAATATTAAAATACAGAGATCTAAATATTTTTTCATTTTTTTAAAATTAGGTGTGAAATGTGTTTTCATGCTGTTTATCTGTTGAGATTTAATTTCAGTTATAATCTTTCTTCAAATTTTGCTTTTCTCTTCTTTATCAATTCTGAGTGTTCTTTTTTCTTATTGTTCTGTTACGCCATAATAATAGTTTACATTTACATTGAGCACATTTCATCATTTTAATCTGTAGAAAAAAATTATTTCTGTTCTCTGGTGTCCTTTACCCTATTCTACTTTTGGTAGTTCAAAAACAACCAAGTTTTTGTTGCATTTGCTTTCTCCATCATGGTGATTTTTTTTTGTCTTATGATTTTTAATAATTCTAAATTTTTAGTTAAATTCACATATTTTAACTAATATATAAAAATATAAAACTGCACATATTTATGGAGTATCATGACATTTTGATAAATGGACATACTATGCAGTGTATAAATCAGGTTGAATATACTTTTCTCCTTAAACATGTATCATTTACTTATAGTAAAAAAAAATTAAAATTCTTTAATATAGCTTTTTGGAATACACATAACACTGTTATCTGCAATCACCCTACTAATTTACAGCACAACTAGAATTCCTGACTGCCATCTACTGTAACTTATAATGCACTGGCCGTCCTTTCTCCATTCTTTTCTCCCCCGATTCCTCAGCCTCTTGTAACCATCATTTAAGTTTTTCATATTCCAAATCTTTTTTCAGTTTACTTCTTTGTACCCCTGGTTATGAAATCATTGCTAACATTCCATCTTCATTCTTTTTAGTGAGTTGCCCAGTTTTGTGAATAATTGTGACTTGTATATGCCTTTTGATTTATGGGCGTGTGTATATATTTGAACAATACATACAATCAAATCACAATTTTTCATTTGAAAAGGTTTTTTAAAAAATTTTTTGCCTTACATAGAATATATTTATGCCACAAGTTTCCTTATTACCCCACAGAGTTGTTTTTTTTTTTTTTTGAAAGTTGTGGTAAAGAATATGTAACATAAAACATACCTTTGCTAACCACTTTTATGTGTGCAGTTCAGTAATCTGAAGTACACTTAGTGTGGTGCAACCATCACCACCTTATATCTCCAGAACATTTTCCTCTTCCCAACCGAAGCTCTTACTCCTGATACAATAACTTTCTCCCCACAGCCACTGTCAGCCACAATCTTTCTGTACTATGAATGCAACAATTCTGGTACCTCCTATGAGTAAATTGATATGGTATTTACCTTTTTCTGTCTGCCTTACTTCACCTAGAATGACTTCAAGTTTCATCCATGTTGCAACATGTGCTAGAATATTCTTTTGGAGTCTGAATAGTATTTGCTCTGTGTGTCCACCTCCCTGTATTTCTCCATACACACCCATTAATCAGTTCTTACTCAGCTTTCACTTTTTGATTATTGCGGTACAGTGTTAGTATGAAATTTGATGTACAGACATCTGTCCAAGTCCATGCTTCCTAGGAGTGCTTGATTGTATGGTAATTGCATTTCTATTTTTTTTTTTTTGGTGGGGGAGGTAACCCTTCATACTGTTTTATGTGTTAAAAGAAGCTGTACCCTGCCCAGAAAAACACAAAGATTCCAATTACTCCATATCCTTGCCAATGCCTGCTATTTTCAGACCATTGCTTTCACTTTTAATAATAGTCATCTTAATAAGTGTTATGTGGTTTCTCCTTTTGACTTTGATTTACAGCTCCTCAGTATTCTTTTTTTTTTCTGTGTTTATTGGCTACATTTTTATCTACTTTGGATGAATGTGTATTCAGACCATTTGCATTTCTAATTTTGTTATTCATTTTATGGCTGTCAAGTTGTAGAGATCCTTGTGTATTCTGGATATTTACCCTTAGCAGATATATGATTGCAAGTATTTTCTACCATTACCTGAGTAGCCTTTTCTCTCTGTGTTTGTTTTACACAAAAGTTCTTTTCCTTAATTTTAATGAAGTCCAATTTAACTACTTTTTTAATGCCTGAGATTTTGTGTGTGTGTGTGTGTGTGTGTGTGTGTGCATGCGCTACATACAAGAAGTCATTGCCAAATTCATTATCATGAAGCTCTTCCTCTATGTTTTCTTCTAAGAGTTTTAGAGATTTGGCTCTTATGTTTGGGTCTTTGATCCTTATTGGTTGATTTTTGTATATCTTGCAAAGTGTGGTCAAGTTTTGTTCTTTTGCATGTGGTTATATAGTTATTATAATGTCATTCCTTAAAAAAACTATCTTTCCCCATTAAATGATCTTGATGCTTGGGTTGAAAATCATTTAGCAGTACATCAAGGACTTAGTTCTGGGCTCCCAAATATATTCTTTTGGTCTATACAGCTGTCTTTATGCCAGTATTGCACTGTTTTGATTACTACAGTTTAAGTAAATTACACTTATTCTTTACCTCAGAAAAATATTGCTTCTGCAGATTTGATTGTTATGAGGACACTACTTTATATCACTTTCTTTCCGTTGATGTTATAATACTGGAACCATTTGAGCTGCATAGAATTAATACCTGCATTATGTAGTCTTTTCACATCTGGAATCTCAGTAGTTCTGTTTCTCCCTTCCTTCCTTCCTTCCTTCCTTCCTTCCTTCCTTCCTTCCTTCCTTCCTTCCTTCCTTCTCTCTCTCTCTCTCTCTCTCTCTCTCTCTCTCTCTTTCTCTCTTTCTTTTTTCAGTTGTTCTCCATTATAATGTTTTCTCCAGAATCTTAAACTATTTATAGTACATTCACAGCAACTTATTCACCATATTTCTGGAAATGACAGAATGTATCTATTATTTGAAGAGTTACAATTAACAAACCTAACAAAGTAAACAAATGATTAGTAAGTTATCTGATATTATACAATATCAGGATCCAAAACTGCATTGGACAAGAAACAATATTTATCTGCTTTTTATATATGCTGCAAATAAAATTTTGCAGTGTTTTAATGTCACATTATACTTATCATGAAATTAAATAGTTTATCACTAATTCTCATACTATAAGTTTAGCATATTTATATTTGTAACATGTATTTGTCAGGAAGGATGAACCCTCCTTTGTTTTCTTCATGAAAGAAATGAACTAATCTCTGTTAGACTGTACCTCAGTCTCCTCCAATTTTATAAATTTTATGAAAATACAAAGCTTATTTTAGAGACTAATACCAGTGTCACGTAATCTTTTGAAGATTACTTTCATCTATATAAATTTAGGAAGTTGAAATCATAGTAAAATAATTGATTTAAAAATATCTTTATTGGAGTTCTGTATATTTCAACATCCATTTGGCACCATCAGAAACTGAAAGGTTAAAGTAGAAAAAACAAAATATTTCATTTTCATTTCCTGGAAAAAATAAGTTGATGTCTAAGATGCTGCATAATTTCCCCAAGGTTTGTCTATCGAAAAGTCTGTTCAGGCAAGCTATATGTGTCATTCGTACTGTATGCAACTGCCAAGAGAAAATTATAATTTAATGTATCAATGGAGATTAACTGAGAGGTTATGGGCTTTAAAAAACGTCCTCAGCATTTCCATGGATGGGCAGATTTGCAAGAGAAGAGAAAACAGGATTCAGACATTGCCATCCCAGGTGCTCCAGTGCTCCAGAAATAGCCTAAGTCCTTTCTTACTAATGTAGTGACAATGCCTCCCTCCCATGTTTCCCTCATGTAGGCAGATTTTTTTTTTTTTATTCAGCAGAATCAACTGCACAGAATTCACTGCCCAGAAGAAAAACAATGTTTCAATAACAGAAACAAAAATAGATAAGGGTTGAAGAGTAATTATGATCCTCTGTGTTGAAATTTTCAAGACAGAGTGATCTTCACTCTCCACATATTTGAAACCTTAAAGTGCGCCAAAATTGGTTCTACAAATAGGTGTATTTATTGTAGGGAATATCTCCATTTTCTATATATTAAAAAAAAAAAAAACTTTTAAAAAAGTATCATAAAGCTCTGACCCCATGAAGTCTAAAACTTTCTCTGGTATGAATGGGTTTTTTAATTTTTTTAAGGAAACATGGTAGTTTTCTGATATCAATGCATGCCCTCATTTAATCAATGAATTATAATGAGATAAAATCAGTTTTTCTTTTAATAAAACAATGCAATTATATGTGTTGGTAGGCAATCTATTAATGAAACTGAAGGCCATATACTATAAAAGATAGGATTTTGTTTCTCAAAGTAATTCTACCATTTCATATGTTTCAAAAACATTTTCATTTGACACAATATGCTGGCTGGGGATATAGCTCAGTTGGTAGAGTTCCTTCCGTTGCAAGCACAAAGCCCTGGGTTCAATCCCCAGCACTACAAAAAAAAAAAAAAAAGGTTAATTGAAATAATATGCTCACAATTTTGAAATTCTTCTCTAATCTTGCCAATCTTGTGAATGTCATCTAACAAGGTTATAACTTCCAATGTGTATCTTCTCTTTTATTAATCAACTAGACCATTACTTAATTATATACCATGTGTTCTCCTTTATTTATCTTTAATTGTGTATTATTTTTCTTGGAATATAAGATCGATAACAACAAAAAACATTACAGTACACTTTAAGACAAAGCTTTTCACGTCAGGCCAAAACCTATATTAGGTTGCAGCAAATAGCTATTGTCCAAATACAAATTATCAAGAAATTTCATTGATTAAGATACATTGTGACTATTCCATTCTGTTACGATGCAGAACGGTAAAAAAGTGGTAATTAATAATCAGTGTTTCTTATCTTTATTTTTCTTTCATTTTACTGTAGACCAAAATAATGCAAAAACATTTTTCTACAATTACTATGACAGTAAATTTAATTTTATTTTTATCAATGAAGAATTATCTTATAGAGCATTATTTAATAGCTATTATTTTTCTTCATTTATTTGCCATAAAAATAGTAATACACAGTCATGAAATAATTCAAAGACAACAGGAAATAAAATTAAAAGTAAATAACTGCTTTCTTTCCCCTGGTTTCCAAATCTTCATTGTAACATGTAACAGTTTCTATATTAGTGCAAAATTGTTACATGGACACAAACACATACATGTATAATTTTCTGAACACTGAAGACATTTGTTTTCTGTACTTTGCCTTTTACCCCATAATATGTTCCAAATATATTTTATATCAACAAGCAAAGACCTAACTTGTGCTTTTCAATCATTAATGTACTAATGTATAGTAAAATTCATGTAAAGCCAAATCCTTTCCTTGTTTGGGTCCATTTGTAAAATTCATCTCAGTACTTTTCTTTACCACATACACCAAAGGAATATATGGAAGATAAATTCATTTGGAGTGAAACAAGCTCTAAATAGCTTCAATATGCTATTTTTCAAAGAATGAAATTGAAAGCAATATTTGTACATCTTATATACTTGTCTATTTTCATTATTTTCTTCTAAAGACTATTTCATGTAAAACCTCTATTGCTTATATTTTGTTGCCTTTCCTGGTGGCAGTTTCTTCTATTCAAGGAACAATAGGTAAGGTATTCTGAAATTAAATTTAGACAATCACTTTCTTTGTGTACATGCTGATATTTCAATGGCAGGCTCCTTATAATTTTTAGAAAATTAAATTAAAGCTGTCTCATATAAATATTTGCTTGGAGAAATATTTAAAATACAAATGCCCTTTAACTCTTCTGTTTACATTCCAGAGGGCAGTACATGAATGAAAAGTGACATGAATGAATATTGTCAATCAAAAATGCTTCTATTCCTCACATTTCTGTAAGAGGAATACTATAATTAACTTCCACTAATTTGCTATGTGATGGTATTTTCCCTCTTTTGGGGATGAATGTTATTCAACCTGAAAGGTAACATTGATCCTTAATTTGAATGCATAAAAATGATTCAAGAGAAAGATTGATTTCTACAGTTTTCAATAAATTGTGTATTAAAATATGTAGCATTGAATTTTAAATGGTAGGTGGTGAAATTACAATAAATAATGCTCACAAATGGACAACACAGTTAGAACCTTCATTTCATTTGTTTTAATCTAAAAATATATTACTTCCTTATTTTTTTTTCTAAAACTCTAACCCTACACCTTCTATGGGTCCCACATCTCAGACATGCTCAATGTTTCATGTAAATGAAAGCTTCTATAAGTACAAAAATAGTAATAGCATATTCAGACAGGATGATTTAGAAGGAGTGGTTATCACCTTTGGCATCTTTCTCCAAATAGTTGAGAAAGCAAAATTTATGAATTGACTGGTTTGCTGAATGATGGTATCATTGCACAGGATGAAATAGAAAAATTTATCTCCAATTTTGTTTTTTGCATAGCTGGAAATAAAGACCATACTTTGTGTTTCCAAAGGTCACTGGCATTGAATTAGCTCATATTCTAAAGAGGTGCATATCTGTAGCCACTCATAGCCTCTTATTTCCAGGGATTTGGAAACAAATGGGATGCCACTAACATTTAAAGAAAATAAAATAAATCTTGTAATGAAATTTTCAGAACAGAAGAGTTACATGGTTATTTTCATGTATCTTTTAAGGTCTATCATTTGGATAGTATCCTACAATTTAAGAATCATCTTTCCTCATTTACATTTCATTTCACTTCTATGACTCTGTCTCAGTAGTTACCACCATAATTAGCTTATAATAGTTTTTGACACCTAGAGGAAGGAGAGGAGAGAAGGTGTCAGTATCAATATAGACACAAATTCTACCAAAGGTTCCATCTCAAGTTGATATGACAAAGGAAATTTGAGGTTTTTAAACTGCTTATTGTAAGAATTATCTTAAATATCGGAGGACGTCCAAAGAAACTACAGGGGATATGTTGAAGTCATAAAAGTCTCACCTTTTGGAGCTCAATCATTTTGTTCTTGTATTAAATGGAATATACATTAAGAAAATTTAAATGGTGTGCAAAGCATTGTTTTATGATTTGATTTGTAACCCAAGAAACAATCCCACCTGTTTGGAAAGGATCATGCCTTTTGTGCTTGCAAGATTGGTACTTCCTTTTTTAGTTCATAAGCTTATCCCAGCTTCATGGACCTCTAACTCATGAAATAAAATGTGGATCTTTTTGAGGAACCAAAAATCTGTCTCTGTAAATTTTTCCCATGGTTTCAATATCTGTTGAAATACTCAAAACCAAATGGAACCAATTTCATGAGATAACCTATCAAATATTTGGAGAAAACTATCAAATTCTCTGGCTTAGTCTCTTCTCTAAATAAATTCCCTTTTTGTCAGTTACTATGCATTTGACATAAATTCAAATCACCTTACCAGGTGAGTCCTCATCATTTCAAGAAATTCAAACTATCCCCACATCCTTGGAATGCAATATGAAATTTTATTATAACCATCTTTATCTAAATTACTGTGTGCTAATGTAGTATAAATTGGCTTCTAGAGAAGTTTTTGGTCATGTTTAGTACATGTTTTATTTAGTTTTTATATCTCTGTGACCAAAGGATTTCCTAAGAACAATTTAGAGGAGGAAAGTGTATTTGATGCTCAAGGTTGGAGAGGTTTCTGCCCACAAATGTTTCACTTCATCTGGTGAAGTGAGGCACTAGGGGAGCAGAGAGTTCTGCTCACTAGGGGCAAAATATAAACTCCAAAACCACAGTGCCAGTGACCTCCCACCTCCAGTCACAGCCTACCTTCCTATAGTTACCATTCAGTTAATTGCTGAAGTGGGATAAATGAACTGATTAGGTTAAGGGTCTCACAACACAATCATTTCACTTTTAAACATTCTAGCAATGTCTCACACATGAGACTGGGGCAACACTTCATATCTAAACTACAACAGTACAACATTATGTGTTTTCTCATTTTAGAAACACTTACTCCCCAGTATAAATCATAGCATTTAAAATGTAGTTCTCCTTACAGAAACTGTATTATTTGATATGACCATATATAACAGAATTCTTTAAAATATGTACATTGAAATAAACTACAATGAAAATGAAGCCTGTTCTTTTAAAACAAAAGATATAAAAGTCATGGAGAAAATTTGTTTTCAAAAGCAGAGTATAGGCAGATTGAAGGTGAAACTCATTCCAAGGAGGCAAAGTATTTATTTTTGTAAAAGCTTTAGGGTTTCACAAGCAAAGGCCATTTGCTCAACTAAAACTTGTCATTCTTTGAATGGTTTCTTGACTTTTTATTTTCTTGACAAAAATAAAAGTACCATTAAAAGCAAAAGAACCATTTGCCATTTGGTGTATGAACAAAGAAGGTTAGACTTGCAGTATGAAGTTAAGGATTCACATCCCAACATAATTTATTTGTTCCATCGGTGCCAACAAATAAATGAAATTCCATGAACCTCACTTTCCTCAATTGCAAAGCTATCAAAGTCTGTGCTGAACCTCTTTCTTGACCAGGTTCTTGAAATCATTTTGACCTACAAATATGCCACGCCCCAAAAATCCGTGTAGAAAGTGAAATAATGAAATGATATGGTAGTTGTCATCCTTTAAAATACTTAACTCTGATGACTTTTTGATAATCTTTGCTTTAGTCAGTTTTTCATTGCTGTGACCAAAAGACCTATCAAGAACAACATAGAGGGGGATGTTTATTTTGCATCATGTTTTCAGAGGTTCAGTCTATGGTCAGCAGGCTCCAGAGCTCTGGACTGAAGGTGAGGCAGCACATCATGGTGGTAGGGCATGGCGGAGGAAAGTAGTTCGGGACATGGCAGCAAGGAAGCAGAGGGAGAGCTCTGTTCACCATGGAGAAAATACACTCTGAAGGCATGCCCCCAGTGACCTACTTCTTTCACCTGCCTATTGCTTCCTCCCCAATTAATCCATAGCAGTAGATTTTTCCACCGATTAGGCTAAGGCTCTCATAACTCTATCATTTCACCTCTGAAAATTCTTGCATTGTCTCACACATTAACTTTTTGGGGACACTTCATATCTAAAGAATGGCAAGCATGAACCAAATATTTTAAAACCAAATATGTCACACTGTTAGTTTACAGTGTTTTCTAGTTGAAGAACACATTATCAAAGGCAGTGAAAGGGAAACGTTGCTCTGGCCAGGGGATAGGAGAATTTCCTTCATGGATTTCATTGACTTGTAATATTAAAAGTCTACATGTCTACATTTATTCTTATAAATTTAGTTGTATGCTTGCATGCTAAATGGTCTGGAAACAAATGAGAAACTGATTGTCAAATATACAATGTTAGTTTGTGGGTATAAAAGACAATTTGGCTTATGCTCATTTAATTAATCTTCACCTAAAGCATACACAGTGCCCTAGTAATTAATGTACTGGAAAAATGCACATAGGATTTTGTCACTATCCTGTACTACTGAGAAGTTACATTGTACTATGACTCTGTATTAATAAGTCACTTAGACAGCTTCCCACAAGGATACAAGAGCATACTTTCAAACTTTAAAATGAGAATCAATTCCCAGGGTGGAATATGTCTTTATGATCTGAATTTTCTCTCACATTTTCTTCTTTGGTAGTCTGTGAAATAACTTATGGATGAAAATTTGTATTTGAAGAAATCAGTATAATAGTGGAGGGAATCAGAAATAGATCATTTGAAATAAAATATTGAATTTACAGACAGCAGCATGCTATCAATTTCACTTGTGCTGTGCAATTATGCGATTTTTTCAGTTACATTTTTCTGAACTTGATGGAATTCTGATAACTCCCTTTAGCTAAGAGAGAGTAACTAATTGCTTTGCCTTCACTATATTGGCTGAAGGGTAAAAAGCTAAAACCTAATTTATCCAGTAATTGCTACATTTGTGAAAAACAGCATCAAAGCCTTGATGTGTTTTACTGTAGTCTCTTGGGAAGGCTCATGTCTAATTTTTATGCTGATATGGCTCATAATATAGTCCTCTGACTCTTCTATTTTCTCTTGCAATTACAAGGTTTCTTATTCTATTGTGAATATTCCTCTGAACTAAGATTAGCTTAACTGAGTTTCCTTTGAAAACTTGCCTACCCATCAAATGTGTCAGGCCTAATGCATTCAGTAGCCACAGAAAATCAATGAACAGCACACTTTTCTGCTTCCTGCAGTGATCAATAGGATTCACATAATGGGTGGAAAATTTTTAATCGTGACAACTCTGAATCTTCTAAGCATAAATCTTCCCTCCATTATAACCTCTCCATTTCCCAGTTCTTGAATTTGCAGATGCCGAGTAATATCTATATTGAAAATACATTATGAAGAGTAATATAATTGTAACTTCACACTTCAGTGATAATGAGTTTAGATCCCAAAGGACTATTTTCTGGGTAATGTGAAGTCTTATATATTTTGTTTTCTAAATCTAAGAAGTGAAGATATTCTGTTAGAATGCGAGTATTCACTTAAATGCAATTATATTCTTATATGCAAATGTTTAATAGTTTTCTATTGTACTAGCATATAAAGAATATAAAATTATGTTATATATAAAGTTCTATCAATTTAATCAGCTAAATATTATATTGACACCATATGAAATTGTATTCACATATGCACATAGAGAGAAATAGGCTTGCTTAAATTTTTTAATAAATTAGTTATTATTATTTGAGGTTTTTGAAGCTGATTTATTTTTAATTATTTTAAAACATATGTATCAAACAAAGAATATGTGCATCAAGCATAAAGAATCAAAGAATCAAAGAGTCTTGAATTGTAATGTTCAACATTGAGATTTGGGGAAATAAAGAGAAAGAGTTCTATAGTAAAGGTAAACAAAATGTGCTTAGAACTTAGTCTTTCTGTCATGAATTTATTATTTATAAACATATTTATTAATTGATAAGTTAATTCATTCCCCAAACAACAGCTTTCTTGTGTATTCCTGTGCTGGGTTAACTATTAGGTGCTAGACATCAGAGACAAAGGGCAGCAAGCTGCTGCTTTGAACTAACAGTACACTTACTTGAAGTGGAGAATTGCAGTTGAGTGAAGCAAGCCCAAATATCCGTGAAACTAATTTTACAAAACTATGATCTGAAAACTATGTTTGGCACTGTATTTGAAGGGCATTCAAAACATAATTCTCAATTCATTTTAAGAGAAGTTATTCTTTCTGTGAGTTACAGGACAGACCCATGTTTCACTCATCTCGTAGCCAGCAGTTGCACTAGTGTGACATGCTGAATGTGTATATGCTTGCTTTTCTGTGCCATTGCTGTTTTTCCTTCTCAGTTTTCCTGTATTAGATGCCTTTCCTTATTTTGCTGGATCATAACATTCTTAACTTCTAACATATTCTATTTATCAAAATTTTCCATCCTACTTTATTGTATAAGTCTGTATAAGTACATTTCCATGTACTTTATTGTATAAGTCTGTTTAAATTTCATAGTTTAATTATATAACAATAAAGCCAATATTCTTTAGAATTTAATTGATACTAATAATTGTCTTTGGTGTGATAGATATGGTATATTTATTTCACATATGTTTACATATGTGGACGACATATACATTTGCCATGCAACTTTGCATTATATCCATGAAGATCTAAATTTTCCAAAGTCTTTCCATTAATTTTTAAGGAAGCACTCTATTTTTTGAACATCATACTTAAAATTAACCTGTCAGTGTATTGATTGCATTGATTACTGTTTAAATTCATGCTTTCTACCCTGTCCTCAAAACAAATTATTGCTTAATTTTGGAGAATATCTTATAATACACTTATTTATTTAGTTGTATAATTACTGTTTAATCATTCTCTTTTCTCCCAGAATATTATATCTAAAAGTGAATGTGTTTCAAAATAGCAGTTATATATTTGTTTAGTTGTTTTCTATTGTATAACTTATAAAGAACATAAAATCATGTTACATATAAAGCACTATCAATTTAATTAGCTAAATATTGTACTGATATTTCCATTTTGTTTTCAACTATTTCATAATCTTAAAATAAGTGAGCTAAATACTTAATGGGACTATTGTAAAATCAGGTCACTTACTAAGAAATGCTTCCACATAAGTAAAAATTTGAAACTTTATGCTGTCCTTTCAGTCTAAAATAGAGAGAGTCAGAAATAGTGATAAAAGGGCAGGTGATTAATGCAGTTTTGTTTTTTGTCTTATATTGTGAAAAAGTAGGAACAAAAATTAGTGCTCTTAATAAGAATAAATCAAAGTTAAAATAGGCCACAATACAGTTCCTCCCACCTTACGTCACCTCAAGTTATCTTCTGTCACTGGTGCTGAGCAATCTGTGTAGGGTGGCATTCATCAGAGCTGTCTACGGAGCATCCACAGGGGTAGGAGTGTTATTATCAGTGATCTCCAGAGCAGCACACAGTTCAGTTTCTAATCTTAGATTATTTAAATGTAAAACACAGTTTTGAGGGTGAATTCTATTGCAACTCCAAGCATTTAGCAAATCTATTGTTATGAGCAGGATTAAAAAATATTCCCCTTTCCATCCAGTGTGGTATCTCTCCTGTCACTCAGACATTTGTACATCTTTTACTTGTCATGAATTATGGAGCCACAGACTTCACTTTGGCCTTTTCTTATAATGCATCTAATTCACTAGTTATTCAATTCCCTTCTCTTTTTATGACTTCAGTAACCTGTGGGGATAGAAAGAATTGCCAACAAATCCAAATGTGAAATATTGAAAGGTCAAAGCTGTAAAAAACTCTACTCAATTTTTAAGAATATTTTAGGTCCTAAATTATGTTACTACTGAATATTCAAATATTAAAAATAATGAAAGTAGTTAATACTTGTCCTAACAATTCAGATAGCAGGTAATCAATGAATATCTTATTTTTCTAAATATGCAAGCTTTTATTCTCCTATACTGGTGTTTTAAGTATTCTTTCTTATTCATATTTGTTCCCACTTTAAATGGACCCTTATTATCTTGTAATTGAATGAGGAATGATTCTGTAAATTAATTTTTATCTAAACTCCTCATTTGAGAAAACAGTAACAAAATTTCTGTGTTAAATCTTTTTATCAAATTAAATCTTTTTAACCTTGGTCATGTTCCTTCCTTTCTGAAAGTCTCATTTTTTTTTTTATCTACAAAATTAGCCATTAAATAAGTTATCACTAACACCCTTTCCAACTCTGAATTTTTTCACATCTTTTATATTTGAGGGAAGCCTGCAATGTCTTTCAAATCACCTGGTGAGATTAAATAAGGATATTTGCTCACCCTCCTTTTCTGACATCTATCCCTTTGCTCAAGTTAACATTCTCTTCCAAGAGTTCACAGTCTTGGATCCCATTCTAGTGTCTGGTCAGAGGGACTAGCTTCCACCATTATTGGGGATAATTAGTTCTCTATTTTCCATGCCCCAATGCCCTGGAAGCATCCTATATTTGCCATTTCTTTAAGAAGCAGATTTATCGTGTTTTCAAAGGTGTCATTTCTCCAACCTAATAAATTAATCTACACAAATGTATTAATGAATGTAGAGTAGACAACTTACAGGCTAATGATATTGATTCATTTTTACTTTGACTTGCAAACTAAAATAATTTCATCTTTATTTTGTATCCCTTGGAATAGCTATATAATTGCTTATTAAATATCTTGAAGGAAAACATAGTATAAGAAACGGTGTTTTATATGTATAATTCATATTTTATATGTATACATGTATATAAAAGTATTTTACATATGTGTATTTATATATGAATCATCTTATTATGATATATATGTGTGTGTATATATATATATATATCATCTTATTACTATCTGTCAGGTCATTTGCATGTTGTAGATCAGTTGTCACCTGGTGATTACTTCGTGCTCCTTTTATTACCCCAAATTTCCCTATCTAGATTCTTTCCATATTACTTCTTTTATACACATTTTTTCTTACAATTCTGAGGAGTCATTACACAGATTAAAATCAAAAAATTAATTCCTCAGGAAATGTATGGAATAAGACATTTATATCAGTTAACTTCTCTTCAAAAAAAGCATAAACACTGGGCGCAGTGGTACATGTCTTTAATCCCAGTGACTTAGGAGGCTGAGGCACTAGGATAGTGAGGTCAAAGCCAGCCTCAGCAACTTAGCAAGGCCCTAAGCAACTAAGGGTGACCCAGTTTCAAAATATAAAATAAGAAGGGCAGGGGATGTGGCTCAGTGGTTAAGCACCCCTGATTTCAGTTCTAGGTAAAAAAAAATAAAACAAAAATTTCTGTGATATGAATCAGCTTTCTTAGATTTTACATATATATGGTGGTGAGCTAACTGTCTTGAGAAAACACCAAGCTTCTTCCTGTAAATGGCTGAAATGCAAGCACAACCATTTTACTTGATGGTTGAGTGCAAAAGAATGATTTAAAGATTCTTTCCGATTTGTGTCCTGGAAACTAAAATGAAGAAAATACATGACTTTTACTGAATATTCTCTTAAACAATTCACCAAGTATTTTGGCAAAATTTAATAGACGATTATTTATAATTATGCTGTGTGTATGCTATTCTGATCTTGGTTTCATGGCACAAAGCCATTGATATTCTCTGTTGCCACACACACACATATACACACATATACACATACACAAAAACTATATGAATCTACAAATGCCTATGCTCTGTGAAAAATGTATATTGCTATATGTTTTGTATACAAAAGAAGGAAGTTGTTGGGGTGATGTATGAGTTTGGAAAGAAACAAAATAGTGATCATTTTATACGTAACTAAAAACATTTTTTCCTGATGAATGAGTCATTATGTGGGACTACTGAAACTTATCTTCCCACAGGCATTTTAACACACATAAATAGTTTCCTAGTAATAGAGGATGCATATGTTTCAGATTGATCAATTTGCTGAATGCTAATCCAATGAGGAACACCATTTCCTTCCTTGCAAAATTGTTTCCTGTTGATGTCTAAAGTCTCCTAATGGCTAATCGTCTCTAAAAGCTACATTTTCCCAACCATGTAAACCTTTTTATTCAGATTCAGAGCTTTAGTAAAACATAATGTCAAAAATAATCCCATGCTCTCACTATTTTAAGTAATCTTATATTCTTTTTACCAAGCATATATTACTTGATGGTTTTAAAACAGGTATTGTTTTGAAGGTATTGTTAAAAGGATAAATATATATCCTTTTACATATATATATCCATATATATATATGGATTCATATATATATATATATATGGATTCATATATATATATATATATATATATATATATATATATATAGCCCTTCCCCAGGAAATTACCAGTTAATATAAATATGACATTGGATTCTAGACTGGGAAACAAATGATACTTTGCAAGTGACTGTAAATGTATTTATTTATGTTTTTTTTCAGATACTAACCAAAGACATAATCATAGTGCTAAATCATTGGGAAAATAATAACATAAAATCTTCCTTTTCCAAAACACCTCAAATACAGCTCCTAGTTTAATATTGCACTGTGAATGGGAACACAGAGTACAAATCACATGCAAGCTATTCTCTAACAGAACTGCATGTAACTATCACTACAAATAGCCCAGGGCTTGAGGTGCTTTGAACATATTTTCATGCCAATACGTGTACCTCCTAACACTTTGTCTGTTGACATTCAGTTCAAGATTATGTGTTATAGATTTTAAAAAGAAGCATTTGTGTTAGTCGTTAGAAGAGGGATAAGGTGTAATATAGGGGAATCTATGTATCCAACATATACTTCTTACTTCATTATTAAGAAGTATATCTAATATATACTTCTATTCATTACTAAGCCTCTATCTACTTTGTTGACATCTGCCTGAATCTAGATATCTTGGTATTTTTCAATCCAAGTACTCTGATCCTCTGAAATTTTATTAGAATTAGCTTGTACTTGCTCATATTTCTCAAAATGAAACAACTCAGTTTTGAGTTGTTCAATCCACAAACACCAGAATCTCACATTTTGTACAATCTTTACGTAGTGGCAAAGTGGTCCACCTGGTCATCGCATTCTGATATTTCTTATCCTTTACGTTCCAGGTTTGGGAGGAGTTAATCACATCCATTCTATACATCCTTGATAAAATAAAGAATGATTTCTTTTAGGAACAATGTTTTACACCATTATCAACCATTCATTTGGTATGAAACCATTTATTAGAAAATCTTATGAAAATGAGCTGCTTGGATTTTTTACTATGATAGTGATGTGAGTTATCTCTCTGGAGAACGGCTTTGAACTCAAGTCAGTCCTGATGATACTCCAGGGATTTTGCTGTGGATGCTTACAATGTCCCTCTTACAGGAAACCTCTGTAAAGGCAAATTTGTGGCTCTTGTATTATCTGTGCTCAGTTTCTTCCCATTATCTGTATGAGAGCCTCCACCAGGAAAGAAGCTAGGATCAGTTGTCTCAATCAGGTGCCACAAATAGGAGGTGACTCAAAAGATACATGAAATAACAGAAGCAGCTAGGGTTTTTTTCACCAGAGTTTCCAGACATAGAGGACAAGAAGGCAACAACATGCCTCCAAGAGCTGATTGAAAATGGGGATCCATCTGAGACAACCACACTCAACAAACAGGAGGAGAAAAGAAAAAGAGAGGAAGAGAGGGAGAGAAGGAGAGGATATGAGGGGCAAGGCCCTTACTGGGGCCCAGGGCACAGATTTCCTCTTAGCAGGGAGGAGCATTTCAGTTACTGGTTTTAGAGACACGAGTTCCTCAACATCACACTATGGCTTGGCGGCAGTCCTTCCATTCCTAAAGCACACTTGTGCAGTCCATGCAGGATGTGCAGAGCAGTGGGGTATGTCAAAGATCCAGGCAATGGGAAGTGGTCAGAAGGAGGGACAGTTATTTTGTAAATATATAATATATATAACCACCCTGAGAAACTGAGAGATGTTGAAGAAATGGAAGCATTAGCATACCTGACTAAATCTTGCTTCTAGAAAACAAAGTTAAATCTCTCATGAAAATGGATGCTGAACCGGGCATGGTGGCACACGCCTGAAATCCCAGTGGCTTCGGGAGGCTGAAGCAGGAGGATCGCAAATTCAAAGCCAGCCTCAACAAGGGCAAGGCACTAAGCAACTCAGTGAGACCCTGTCTCTAAATAAAATACAAAATAGGGCTGGGGATGTGGCTCAGTGGCGAAGTGTCCCTGAGTTCAACCTCCAGTTCCAAAAGGAAAAAAAAAAAAAAATGGATGCTTAAACAGTACAAAATTATAGGAAATTCACTACAGAACCTTATGTCATGTAAGTATTCAGAAGGGAAATGAAAAATAGAGAAGATACATCCCAATGAAGCTAAATCATGTCTTAACCCAAGACTGGAGCTCTAAAAAGTGCATGCTACTAATGGATATCTACTATGGAAAGATGTGGAAAGAGAGCAGAAGTTAGCAGTGATGAAGCTATTAAATGTACTGACATTGATTCCAGAGAATTATGTCTAGCTGTAATCATTTGAGAAAGATGCTTTAACTTTTTGATATAAAAAAATTAGTCAGTATTTGAAATAGAAAATGATATTTTAAGTGATTTAATATTTACTGTTTCACAGAGAAATCATAGTTTTTTTCAAAATTTCAAATGACCTATATAAGAAGGATAGGTACATGCTCTGTGATTTTATCATAGTGAAATTAGGGGGACACTATCATCTTGCCAAAATAGATGCAACCTTTAAGAGGTGTGTTAGCCATGAATTTCATACCCATTAAATCACCCCATATTCCTCATAAGTGTAATGCCAGGCTCAAGAAAAAGGAGGGGAGAGAGCAGAACATGGCCAGTCACTGAGCAGGGAGCTTTGTATTGGTCATCCAAAAAACTGAAAGAAATGTTTGAAATACAATGGAAAGATGTGTAATCATTGGTTTTAAGACATTATACATGAATATAAGTAAAATATTGTGGTTTTAAGTAAGTTTTATATGAAGTAATTTACAATGTAGGTAAAATAAATAATCATATGATACATATAATAGAGGAGTATTATAAACCAGTAAGTAAAATTGAAATGATTATTTAGTCAATGATATGAACTTATCTTACTAAATTTGGAAGAAGAGAGATGAACTAAATTTGTGCATAGATAGTGGAATGTCCAAAGGAAATAATACATGTCACTGATTTAATAATAAATGCTAGTTAAGCTCATAAGTGTAATACAATGCTGTGTTATATGTTATTGAATTACTGTAAAATTATTTTGTAGAATTTTCTTCTAGCTCATAATCACTTAATATAACTGTTCATTTGTGCAACAAACATTCTGATTCATAAAATTTCAAAGGACAATTCTGATTTAGTTTCTTTCCACAAAGTCCCAAGCATGTAGAATTATAGGAAATTCACTCCAGGACCTATGTCATGTAAGTATTCAGAAGGGAAATGAAAAATAGAGTAAGATACATCCCAATGAAGGGAATGTCCTAAAAGGCTCTTAGATTTTTAATGAAAAAATATCACTGAGAGTCAAAATTTTAACTGATTGACAAACAATTGGATACAAGATCTTTTTTTGTGAGTTAAAAAATGTATAAATTGAATGTTATCATTTACATAACAAATCTGACATACATCACTTCTTCCTTTAAAATATTCTGGAAAGGATCAGCAGAAAGTTTAAGTTAGTATTAACTAGCAAATGTTTTAAAATATTTGCTTCATTTTAAACTTAATAGCTAAAGTTTACCACCTGAAAATATTGACTATCAAATGTTTTACCAACTGCATCACTCATTGCGTAAATGTAAAAAAAATTCCAATGAAGTGTGTTAAATTATGTTAAATTTTAATTTAAATTTAGACATAGAATTTTTAGAAAAAAAAGTACTTCTTTAAGAAATTTTATGAAGAGGTTAGCTGATTATTAACATCAGAACTAAATATATATTAACAAATTTAAAATGTTTCCAGGTATATTGTATTTAACAATACTTACTGCCAGTAGGAATTTTCAAACATAGTTTATATTTGAACAACAGAAGAATTAATAAAAACTAAGGTTGATAATATTCATGTATAAAACATACATAGCATTTGCCCATATAAAGTAACTACACACTGTGGACAAGTTCACTGCAAAATCCCTGGGCACGAGGACATGAAGTTGTTACTATAGATTGCTCCCTTGTGCCAAGAATCATCCTTACAGTCTTCTGCACCAAAATCAGCATTAAAACACATCTCTACCTCCTTCTTACTAAAATCCAGTCAGTATACAGTAAGCCTGAAAAAATACTGTTCCAATATGATTTCAGTAGCTATGAATACTTATATAGTAATAAATTTTTAAAAAATTCTTATGTTGCACTACAAAATTTTGGAGTCATCAATAATGTTATGATAAAATACAAAAACACAAAAAGTTGAAGCAGGGGATGTGTGACACATTTTGATTGAATGTCATCTTCTCTCTCCCCTTAACAAAGTGAATTCTTCACCCAGGTATTTCTCAGTCTGTACTGGAGAGTTAAGCTCAGAAAAGTATCTTTTCATGGATTTCTAAAGCAAAGAAAGAATATTTTCCAGCTGAGTTAAGGTTAGGCTGAACTAGCAGTCAACCACAAGATAAAATCTGATAGTTATGCAGCGAGAAGTCCTCTGTCCATAACTTTCTTCTAGTGCCTGTGACCTGCTCTTGAGCATGGAACTTCCATTTTGCATAATTGTTACCTTTTGTATGAAGAATTCCTTCCATGAACACAGAATATTTCTGAAAAATTTATTGTTTTTCAATTCATAAATTATTATCCTAAGAATCTAAATATGCTGAAGAGTTGACATGAATTACTAATGCACAAAAGTGAGGTTATTGGAATGAGAAAACCTAAGAACATTCAGGACCTGACAAGATGAAACAATAGGAGAAATTAGCAGAAAATATAAATATTTTGAGTAAGGAGAAATTAGCAGAAAATATAAATAAAAATAAGGGAAACATGACAGCTTCCCTCATTCCCTGATTCCCTCCTTCCTCCTTCTCTCTCATATATGCTTAATATAGCACAATTTTTTTGAACTTTTTTATTCTCAGTTAAGTGATTCTGAACCATAGCAACAGGCCTTATGCCCCATTTAAAAAAGACCCTGGGGGACCATCTCAGAGGAAAATGGCAGTGATGTATGGTTCTCCTGATGCCTCTATTTTCAGATGCTCTGTATAATTTTACTCCTGGTCCCTCTGCCAACTATGACTCACAATTACTACTCTGTTTTTCTGGCTAGATTTTGGAGGTGGAATGGATTTTCATCCTGTGCTCATAGTGTCATTGAAGAAGTGCTTTTTTGGAAAGAAAGCACACTTAAAAGTCAACCTTTAAGTTCCAAGTAATGGTAATTTCTGATGTATAGCATATACAATTTGTGTGACATTTGCATTAACATTCAATAATCTCATTTACTGATCCTTACCAAATTGTATACCTAGGTAATTATTTTATCTACAAATAGAAAAATAAGACGCAGTTAGAACCATACAGCCAGAAAGTGAAAGTGCTGTTTGAACCAGCGTGGTCCAGGATTGAAACCCCTGTATTGTCCTGTCTCTGTGAAATCTATGCAATTGAGAAAAACAAAGAACTGTCTAGTCGCCTGTTAAGTAAGACTGATGATACATACTCTGTCATATCCCCGCCCTCTTCTGAGCAAACTCTGTCTTTGTTGCATTGTGGAGGCACAAAGCTGGTTTCATGATGACTGTTATGTTAACAAATACACACACACACACACACACACACACACACCCTCTGAGAAAACCCTGGAGGATGTTGATAGTGTGCTGAGCTTGCAGCTGGAGCTTATCTTCACAGACAGGCATGTGTACCCTGCATGTCATAACTTGTTACTGTTTCCTTTGTTTAAAAGTATCACCCTTTCTTTTATTTAAAGCAGTTGTAAATCTTGTTTCTATGTTTACTACACAAATGGAATAATCAACCAACATTGGTATGAACGGAAAGGTTAAGTCAAATATTATGATCAGAGTTAAAATCATTAGCTATTGGAAAAGAATAGGGGGAGAAGGCTCTTGCTGGAAATTAATGCTCCACAGTATGTCATAAACAATACTGATGTTCTGCCTCAGTTATGCAACATGGGTAAAGTCTACATGGGGGCTGTGCAACTTCAAGTGTGAACCTGCAGACTTGCTGGTCCTATCAGAATCACAGGGAAAAACATGGAATCAACAGAGATTTCTAAATAAGATCGAGTAGTCAGAATGAAAAATTTAAGCCTTTCATAGACTTTGACATGTGAAGAAATGCTAGATAAGAAGTAACTCAAACTATGGTTCAAGGTGGATATTGGGAAATAGAAGAATATCTTTAGTCTGAGGTTCTCTATGGGAAGGGTACAATACCAGAGAAATTTCACTACGAATACATATTTAGCTAAATTAGTACTAATTCATAAAAACCATAAATAGGTATGTTTTCTCTTTTAAAGAGAAAAATGTGAATGACAGAGTTGAAGAAAATGGAGAGTCTCTAATATTTGCAAATCCACAATACTACATTATTTTTGTGTTCTTGTATCTAAAGAAAATCTCAAATTCCTATTGACTGGTAAATCTGGTAAATCTACAATCAATGAACAGGAACAAATGGATCATAAATTATGAATTTTGAAATTCAAATGAAAGAGTAAAATCCAATGCACATGTTGTGAATATTCTGATGTGAAAACAACTAATTGAATTTTAAAGTACTAAATTTATCAATTACTTAAACAAACATGTCAGTTTGAATTAGGTCTTCACCAAAAGATATGTTCAAATCATGAACCATAGAAACTGAATGTGACCATACTTAATGTCTTTATGTATGTAGTTACCTGAATTGACCACCCAATGAAAATAGGAATCAAAACATCACATTGCAACTCATTAATATGTATAAATATTGTGTCAATAAAAATCTTAAAAATTAATAAAAAAGAAATATACAAAGAGACATGATATCCAACTCAACTTGGAAGGATAACAAATGTGGACTAATTTCTCTACTAGATAACATTTCCTAATGAGTTGTAATAGCTAAACCAGAGCAGCATTGGTAGAAATCCACTAAAACAGACCAGTGAAATATAGGAGGAGAAGGAAAATGAGGAGCTCATTATTTTTAAATCATTCGTAGGTAGAGACTATAAATATTGATAAGCTAATGATCTTGACTGAAAACAAGCAATAACAAAATTCATCACTTTAAACTTTTAAAATTTCTTTATGGTGAGTACAATTTACTCTCATTGAACTTTTTATTTATTTATTTTTTTTAATAGAATATGCCTTTAATTTTTTTTCCTCTTTTCTCTTTTTTTTTATTTATTCTTTTATTTACTTATTGATTCATTGAACACAAATGGAGTACAGCTATTGTTTCACTGGTTGTACACAAAGTAGAGTCACACCATCTGTGCATTCATGCATGTACACAGGGCAATGGTATCTGTCACACATTGTTATTAAT
>JAJEJO010000765.1:0-15503 GCA_020662805.1 Glaucomys volans | reverse complement strand
CTGTGCTCAGTGATGGAGACACTGGGCTTGAGAGCCCAGGCTGACCTGAACTCCTCGCTGGGGGTTCAGGCAGTGGCAGGTGGTTGCTCTCTCCTGGGGACACTGTAAGCTATTGCCAAAGGCCCAAAGCTCCCTGCCCGATCACTTCAGACACTGCTGACACTGCTGGCAGCCCCAGGAAGCTGGAAATGGACCCCCACTGCCAGGGAAGCCGCCAAACTCAGAGCAGGTCCACCTCCCCGCCGGGGTCAGCGATTCCAGGGGCTTCGGGCCAACCTCTCCAGGTGCGGCTAGAGGGCCTGGGAAGCCCAAGATGGGCGCTCTCCGCCAGGGAAGCTGGGGGGAGTGGCACAGAATAGTTCCCACTTCCCGCCAGAGACTGCGTTCCCAGAGTTTCCTGGTTGAAGCTCCCCTGACGCAGCCGAAGGCCCCAGGAAGCTGGTAATGAGCCTTCTACGCCAGTTAAGCCGCCAAATTGGCGTGGGGTAGTTCCATCTCCCCACCAGAGTCCGCGATCTCAGAGTTTCCCGGACGCCTCTGAATGCCCAGGTAGCCTGAGATGCTCGGTCTCTGCCTGGGTGGCCGCCAGCTGGTGCTGGAGCCACGGCCAGTGACTCCAAAGCGCTACTGGGGACCCGCACGCACTTGTTGGCTGGCGCAGACCCAGGTCGGTGGCTCCAAAGCAGCTGCAGGGTCAGGCGCTCCCGGATCGTCGCTGCCCGCGGCGGGCCGAGCCCAGCCCGGCTGAGTTGGTTCTGGAGCGGCACCTGGGGACCCCTTGTATGTGCTTTGAATATAAAATCTCGTTGAGAGTCATATTCCTGCTGTTTGAATCCCGAGCAAGTAGGAATCCACGGAGCAATTAGGAATGCAGCCTTCCTCTAATCCGCCATCTTGGATCTCCCTCATTGAACTTTTTAAAGACATATGGCACATTATTGCTAAATCATAGTCACGTTGCTGTGCCATAGAACATTAGACCTCATTCTTCCTCTTAAAGAATAGCAGCGTATCTCCTTCCTGACCTCTCCTCCACCCTCTTCCTTCTACCCTTCCCAGTCTCTGGTAAGGACCATTCAGCTCTCAAACTTTATGAGATCAATTTTTTTTTAGATCGCTCTTATGAGCAAGGTCATTTGTTGTCTTCTGTGTCTGACTTATTTCACTTAATATCTTCCAGGCCCATCTCTGTTGTTTCAAATGACAAAATTTATTAATTCATGATTGTGGCTGAATAGTATTTCATTTGTATATATGCCATGTTTTCTTTATCCTTTTATCTATTGATATCCATTTAAGTTGATTTTGTATCCTGGCTATTGTGAACAGTGCTGTCCAAGAATATTGAAACTTTTGCATGTTCTGTCTCTAACTTATTTTCCTGTTTGTTTTTATGGATTGGGATGGCCATTATAATATTGTAGAGAAATGGTGATAGTTAGTGTTCTTGGCATTCACCATTAGATATGAAGTTTAAATGTTAATGTAACATTCACTTCAAAATAATTTTATCAGATAAAATTAAGAATGTTTCTATTAATTTGCAATTTTCTAGTCCTCTCTATCACATGTTAGTTTTCTGCTTCATTAATTTTTATTCTGTTATCTTTCATTCTACTTACCTATCTCAATTATCTTCACATTTTCTTTGAAAGTTCTTATTTAATAACTTCAGAAAAGTATGCTGGCTTATTTTTAACTTATTCATTTTTCTAATACACAGAATTCTATGCATCTCCCTCTCAATTCAGCTATTGATACATCCTATTAGATAGTCTCCCTCTTTCCCTCCCTCCCTCCCTTCCTTCCTTCTTTCTTTCTTTTTTTGTACAGGGGATTGAACCCAGGGATACTTAACACATCCCCAGCTCTTTTTTATTTTGAGACAGGATCTCCCTGAGTTGCTGAAACTGACTTTGAACTCGTGATCCTTCTGCCTCAGTCTCACGAGCCACTGGGATGACAGGCGTGTGCCATGGCACCACTCTATCCCACTAGTTTTGATAATGCTATTTTGATATACCAATTTCTTTTTCTATGATAAATTTGCATTTTCTAATTTGCTTTTTCACTGATGAAATGATTAGCTATTTTTCTCTTTACTATTTACTTGGTATTTACTTCAGAGTAAAATATGCACTATTTACTCATTATCGTTTAATGCCTATTATAATATTAGAATGAAATGTGTTGTGTTATGTATCATGCTTATAACAGCCATCTGAAAGGAAATGGCTGTGTTACTACACTGTATGGATCATAATTTATTATATGAAAAACCCATCTCTATTTTTATTTAACCTGTGGCAAAATAGTAATGTCTGAAGTGTGAAAAGAGACAGATGACAATGTGGTAAAATGTCAGTGAAGCTGAAAGACCCATGATAGAAAGCTGAAGTCACAAACTGAGTCATGAGGAAGTTATATAATTGGTAACCTCTCTAATTTCTGTAAGCAAGTTGTCTTTTCTGGCACTCTGAAGGCCTAACTGTGTTTTAAAAACTGTTCTGAGGTTTCTATCTCAGTCAGTGAGCATATGAAAGGATCTGCCAGTCCCATTGTCTCTCTCTGGGATGGACTCCTTTGTGCAATAACGACTAATCTTAAGGAGCCACGCATCTTTGGAGGTTGGTCAATCCATGATTTTCAGGTTATGGATTCTTCCACCTCAAGCTCAGGAATGAATGTAAAGTTAAATACCTCTTGGATTATATGATACATTTGAAATGTGCTTGATACATAAAGTTACATTGTACTCAAATTTTTCATTTTACTCTTAGGTAATTTTTAAATTTTTTTTCTGTTACACCTGGAGGAGAGAGTTCAAGAATTATAATTGATAACAAGACAACTTTCACTTTATCAACCCAGAATTGATTTCCAGTGTGACAATCTCATCCCATGTGCAGTTTCAAATTAGAGTCAGTCCAGTGTTGAATTTAAATTAGTCCACAGTACTTCTGTTCATCCAAATCTTGTGGATCTTAAGAAGATGATTAGGAGATCATTTTAGCACAGAATATATTAAAAATCTTCAAAATCCTATTTATGCAGCTGCCCTCAAAATCTATTTATTAGAACAGTTGGTCATCCTACAGTTTCCCATGTTTTTAAGAGGGAGCCAAGAGAATAGGTTGTGAATCGTTACACACACACACACACACACACACGCCAGTTGATGTTGATATTATGTTCCTATGCTTTTAGTGTGCTTTCTTAGTTGTTGGAAGTTGTGATGACAAAAGACATCTTCATTGGAGCTCTTTCTGAGACAGACTGATCTGCCTTTTAGTCCAGGAGTGCAATTCTTCTCAGAGTCTCCTACAACCAATTCTTGATCAGTGAAGGAATTGGTTGACCTGGACATCTTTGCCATACTTACAACAGCTCTTCAAAGCCATTTGAGCTTCAGAGGCCCCCATGGGTTTGCCCAGGGCAGTTGTTAGGCATATACTGCAGTTATAATTCTTCCTGTGCTTAATCTTTCAGGGAACACAGATAGAAATTCATTTATAGTAATGTATACCTAGGAATTCATTTGCCATAAATTTTTTACAATAACAAATTCTCATAAAAATTTTATTTCATGTATTCAGGAGTCATTGAATTAAAATTGCTACCTAGCCTATCTGCATCAAATTGTCAAATAGTAAAATGTATCCTAAAATCACAGAAAAGAGAACGATACGAGTAGACTATCTCATTTTTTTATAAAATCTCTCAAGTACATGATATTTTGTGATTTATCTTGTCATTTTACAATTTAAGGTAGAAAGTGCCTTTAGAATCTGAAGCATGACCAATTTACCTTTCAAGAAGGAAGCATTAGTATTAGCATTCTTTTTTCTGAAATGCTTATATTTTGGAGAGTACCTTCAATGAGTATAATAAAAAGTGGGTTCTGGATATGTGGTAGTGTTATTTTATTATATAACTATTTTCTAAAGACTAAGAGAGTTTAAACATTAAATTTTAAACTTTAGTTTTTAAATAAGTAAATAATACCTTACTAATAGAGTGCTGAGTTATTAGACTGCATAAAGTTCTGCTTATTTTGGGGTTCTACCATGTTGTTATGGTTTAGATATAAGATGTCTCCCAAAAGCTCATGTGAAAGACAGTGCAAGAAAGTTTAGAGGTCATATTGTCATGACCAGTGCAACAAAACTCTAGGTTCCAGCAAGGGATTAAGGGGGATTGAAAAATAAAGATTCACAAACACAGACTTTGAAGATAAAGCTGGGATCAGGTGGAGCTCTGCTCTCTGTTGGAGATGTAGATCTAAAGAGTTATGCCAACAATCTTTGTTTATATATGTCTCATTATCAGGTTAAAGACTCTCAACCATTATTCTTTGTATTCAGGAAAGTTACAGAAACTAGGACATCTCTGTAACTTTTCCATGGTTCCAATCTACAGTTGCAAAGTGCAATGCTAGGAGCTTTGTGTAGTGCTCAAGAAAGTTCATTGTTTAAAGTTACTGAAGCAGGCAGGAATCGGAGAAGTGGGGCCGCTGATACATTGTGGTTGTCTAGCATAAGAATCCTTCCTTCCCAGGAGCTGTGTGCCTGAGATCAAGGTCAGAGCTGATAGAACTTTTTAACAGAGCCTCCTCATGCAGGGCATTGCCACAGCAGCTAAGCATCCTGTGCCCTTGCACAGAAACATTCCCAGGCACCAGGCATGCCACAGCCATGAGGTCATCAGAGAACCCCAATCTCAGTCACTGCTCTCTCATCCTCTGTCACGACTCTCCACATCAAATGATTGAGTTATGAGAGATTTTACTTAATCCATGTATTAATCACTTGGATGAATTAACTAAGTGGTAACTATAGGCAGGTAGAGTGTGGCTGGAAGAGGTGGTTCGCTTGGGCCATGCCTTTGGGATATATATTTTGTCTTTGTTAAGCCAAGCTCTCTCTCTGCTTCCTAATGTGATGTCTTGAGCCATTTTTCTCTACCACACTCTTCTGCCATGATGTTCTCCCTCACCTAGAGCCCTAAGGAATGGAGCCACCTGTCTACTAACACCTGTGAAACCGTGAGTCCCTAAATAAACTTTTTTTCTTCTAAAATTGCTCTTGTCAGGTCTTCTGATCACAGAAGACAAAAAAGCTGACAAAAACACATGTACAATATCTGTGATCAAATTAGTACACCACTCTAAGTGATTTACCTATAACCTTTTTCAGAAATGTACCACATCTCCTGACAGAAAACTGCTGTCAATGTAGTAGGTTTTCAGAATAATTTATATATTTAAATGTACTTCATGAAACTTTTAAAATAATATTTTAAAATTACTAACTTGAGGTTTATAAGGATAAAATTAAGGAAGATAACATTTTTCAGAATATAAAATGTTTTGGAACTTCAAGTTAGATTAACTTTCTATGGGATGACAATCTTGTAATTTCAATCTTTTAGATTGAAATCTTTTATCCTAATTATAACATAATAGATTTTAAATAATCCCTCTCTCTTTTACTACCACTTATTGCAGGCTATTCAGGATATTCCTTGGAGAATGCCTTTCTACCTGTGTAGAATTTGACATGCCTTTCAATTAACTATATGCACTAGATGGTTCTAATAATATACTTGTGACAACACCATATATATCTACTGAACAAGGCGCTACAGTGTGTAGAAAGTTTGTACACCCACACAGACATGAAGAAAGTACATCCAAAAATAAGGTAATATACACGTACAGCATTTAACTCTTAAATTAGAAAGCTTATGACCAATTTTGTGGTGAGTTAAAATGTATAGTCCATTTACCACCATGGGCCCCTGGGTCACTGTTTTTTGTGATCTCTCAGTTCTGTTGGGCTTCTATCATGGTATGGAAAAATACAACTCTTGCATAAGAAAAACTTCACTATTTTATAAGAGGCATGAGGCCTGGGAAATCATAGGGTCATTTAAGAGTCTGAAGGAAAGTGTTGTAATCAGGCAGAATGTGGTCCTAAAAAGGCATCAGAATAATCAGACCTGGGAAAATATTAGGAGCCACTGATCTCAAAGTTTAAGTCCCTCAAATAAAATTACTCCTGCCTTAAGGGCAATGTTTAATATCTTTTGCTCCCTTAATTTAAATTTATGCACTAATAGTAGATAATGGGGAAATGGCTAGTGGATAGAACAAAAGTTAGGCTCAGAGGTGTTGCTAGAAGACAATGGAGATGAACATAAGAGATCAGACTTCTATCAACCTTGATTTAAGATTCTTAGATAAATATTTCTACTTCCCTGAGTTATTGCTTATAAAGTCAAGTGGACAGTCAGTTGGTGAGTTAACAAACAGGATTCTCACAGTTACTTTAAAGGTTCATAGTTAAACTGTATGGTCTAGAATCTTACTTCAAGCACATAATAATTTGGGCCAAGTATTTCACTTCTTAGTTTCTCTATTTGTTCATGAGGTAATACTAACACAGTTGTGAACTGAATGCTTAGGTCATTTCCAAGTTCACATGTTAAATCCATAATCCCAAAGTGATGACATTTGTAGATGGGGGCCTTTGGGAAATATAGATTTAAAGGAGGTCATAAAGGTGGGACCTTCGAATGCTATCTTGGTCTCCAGAAGTAATGGTGATATACTAACAGTTTACTTTTAGTCTATGTTACTGGTAGGACAGACAATAAACTACTGTCCTAGCTATATATTAGACAAATGAGAAGGAGTCAATGCTACTGAGTCTATGGATAATCTCCAGATCTCTGTTAGGTCTCTCCATTCAAACACTTACACTACAAGCACTAGATGGCCAAGGGTGAAGTCTGACTGACGTCTACTGATTAAGCAAATCTGTTTTTTGATTGTTTAGCTATTCTGCAGTGATTCCAATCTTGTGGGCATTAACTCTTGCTATAAAATATCCCCCATACTCTGCGCCTGCAATTATAGGGCCTTGTAGATACATGACTCTTTTCAAGATATTCTCACTCCAAATTTTCCCTTCCTTTCTTCTGTAGCCCTTGCAAATTGACAAGATCATTCACCATTGCATGAGTCTCTTCATGTGTGTCTTTGTGGATAATTCTCACTCCACCCTGAATAAGGAGTGTACTGTACAAAGTTCTGTCCCTTGGAATGATTTGCTTTCTTGGAAGCCCTGCTGATCTTTATCTTCAAAACACTATTGTTCAATCTCTCAATTTGGGGAGCAATGAAGGGATGTGAGTGTGGAAATAGCACTTGAAAAAAAGTTTCAGATTGTCTCTTTAATCTCCCAGGTTCTGCAATTTTCATTGATTTACCTTTTGAAGTTATAAATTCTTTGATAAACTGCTCCTTAACATTGCCTTTGTTCTCATTCTAGTTCCTATTAGTCAGTTGTTTTGATTTCTACCTTTAGCTTTAATTTCTGCTATTTCTTGGTCTTTTATTTTACTCTTCAGAAGAAATTCCTGTGTTTTTAACTTAAAAATGGAACATGCTTTTTAAGTGTAATTTCTTGCTATCTGATTGGTCCTTTATATAACTTCCAAAATGAATAAATCTCCTTTATTTTATTATTTCTCCGAGTAACTGTGATATATGTAAATCTTCTACTCTGGTTTGTATCTCATCCCCATTTGTATTCCTCAATCTTTGCTGTTTGGGACTGCCTTGTTCATATTAATGAGAGACTCACAAAAGCTGACTGAGACATTTTGATTTCAGTAACTGGTAGGTTTTTTGACAGAGGCTTGATTTTACATCAGAGATCCTTCAATACTCTCACTATAGGGTTTTTGTTTTCTTGTGAAGTAGCTGAGCTCTCTAGAGAAGGGTTTCTCATTCTTTGCCAGGCTTGGGTGAATCTACTTGCTAATGCTATAAAGCTAGGTGCAGAAAATGAATGGGGGAGTTAGGGAATGTTCAATTGTCCCTGAACTATCCTGCTCAGTCTACCTTGTATCAATTCTTTACCTTAACTTTTTTAGTAATTTCATCTTATTACACATTTTATTCAACATCCCCTCTCTTTAATACACGATTTCCCATTTCCATTTTGAATTTCTATCTTTATACTATATGATGAAGGAAGCACAGGCCAGAGAGATATGGTCATGAGTAAAACCATGTATGTAACTCTAGAAACTGGAAAATACAATGAACCAATTCTCTAGATATTCAGGGAGAATCACAATTCAGGGAGAATCACAATTCTGCCAACTTTAGTCCTATAAGACACATTTTGAACTTCTGGTATATAAAAATCTAAGATAATAAATTTGCAGGGTTTTAAGTCATTATGCTTTTGGTATCTGCTACAGCAATTATATATATATACAGCATTTGGCATATGGAAAACTTTGGATAAATATTAATTTGAATGCTTTATCAGTTAGTACTTTTTATTTTGATCTCAGTTGCAGGACTTAACAGGAGAAAGTGAAAGAGTAAAGACTCAAGAATAAGAAATGCATTTAAATCTAGGAATGTCTATTATCTGCATACACATGGATAAGCTATTTTATTTATAAAATATTCTTTTCTCATTTTAATAAAAATGATTATTATTATCTGTCTTGAAGTCTTTTGCTGATTAACATGATAATTTATGAAAAATTTTTGCTCAAGAGAGCCTGGCCCCATAATAGTAGTTGTATGTCTTCAATTTAGACTTAAGAATAATTGAAAATGTATCTTAGTCTCTTTTAAAATGGACACATTGAGATCCAATTCTGTTTAGTATCCTATGTCTAATTTTATAATTGTTGCATAGTAAAGTGCTCAATATGTGTTTATTGAACACAATCAACTAAAATGTCATTTTGCCTTTCTATAATAAATACTTATTTTGAGGGAAGTGTTTTTAAATTTTCCTTTAGATATTAGAATAAAATTAATATTAATTTGAATGAACTGCAGTGAAAATCAACATCGCTCAGATGTTGGATTTGAATCCTGACTTCATCACTTACTGATTTACTGTGGGGATTATGGAATAGCACTTTATCTCTCTTTGCCTGTGTTTCCTATTTTTTAAACCAGGGTCTAAAATAATTTGGTCTTCATTTCTGTATAATTACCTGAGCTTATTCATGCACAGTTCATAGAATAATATATATTATTTATCTAAATGAGTGCCTTTCATTTAGAGGGAGAGATTGATTATCTCAGAACATAAATGTTTGTAAAGAGGTCATAAACATGATTATGAGAAATGTGAATATTTGTCCCCCCAAATCCTAAGAAGCTTCAGAGAAACTGGAGATGGAAATCTTCCCTACTCCAGGTGTTTTGTTTTCAGGCTGACCTACACATTTACATTACCTTAGAAACTTTTAGAAAACCATGATGCCCAGTCTCATCCCCAATAAGTAAACCCTGAATTTTTGAAAGTGGGAATTAGGCATCATGATTTTAAAGCTCCATAAGTGGTTGCAGTGGGAAGCCAATGTTGAAAACAACTGTTTTACTAAGTACATTCGCTATCCCAAGGTTTCTGGTGAATCTAGTTCTTATTCATATATTCAGATGTCTTATGAGCTAGGTTGTTACATGGGTGATCTTTGTAAATTTTTAAAATTCCTTTGATATTAACGAAATGCAAATTTTTCTAATTATAATTACTGAAAGTACTGTGATTGAAAGACTCTAAGCCACTAATTGAAAATATCTTTCTACACTAAGTGATATCATTAGTCACTACCAAATTGTTACTCTGTTATGTAGTTAGTATACTGGCCTTTATTTAATCACCTATTGAAAAATCAGGAGCATATTTCTTAGAGATGCCTTCACAGGTAAGGCTGTGGGCTGAGAGCAGATTCCCATATGGTTGGCTGTAAGCATAAGAAACCTCCACAAATTCACTTAAAGATGAGTCTCCATCCATTTATGAGACATCAAAAGCCCTTCTTTATGAAATATCATAGGAAACTGATTTTGATATAGTAATGTGGGTTTCTTTCTTTTTTGTGTATTTTGTCTTGGAAATTTTGATAACATAAAATTTGTTATGAGGACATTTTAAAAGACTTTGGTGAAAAACTGCCATACTGAATGTGCTGTCACTGATTAGACCATCTCATCTTTCGTGACATGATGTCGAAGAACTTTCTCTCTCTCTCTCTCTCTCTCTCTCTCCTTTCTCTCTCTCCTTTCTCTCTTTCTCTCTGACATTTCTATCAGAGATTCTTTCCATAATTATTTCCATCTATAAACATGGATATTAGTTTCATATTCTATCACAGGCAACAGACTTAAATGTTAAATTTCTTTCTTTGCCTGGTCACTCAAATCTCTGAAGTCATCTAGCCCTAACCTCAGAATGCTTTTGCTGCAGTAGTTACAACTAGAATTATAAAATTAATATCTGTCAACTGTTCAATGATTGTATGAAATAACTGCTGAAGACTTTCAGAAGGAAAAATTGGTTTTTTTGGCTGCTCTATATTGTGCCTATTCTTTTATTACAACTTCTTTGAAACTCAGTCTTGTCAGTATTACTGAAGATGCATGGAGGAAAATCTGATAATGTGCATTACAGAAAATAGCTGCTCTAAAATTCCCTACTAAAGCTTTTCCTTGTTCATTGCCTTTCCTGAATGTTGGCCAACTCAAATAACATATTGTACTTTATATTTCAAAAATTCAGAGGAAAGGGCCTAGCACAGAGATGCACGCCTGTAATCCCAGCAGATCAGGAGGCTGAGACAGGAGGAGCATGAGTTCAAAGCCAGCTTAAGCAATTTAGCAAGACCCTAAGCAACCCAGTGAGACCTTGTGTCTCAGTGAAATACAAAAAAGGGCTGGGGATGTGACTCAGTGGTTGAGTGGCCCTGGATTCCCATGTACAATCAATCAATCAATCAATCAATAAATAAATAAATAAATAAAAGAAGGATTTTAAATGTTATTATCATGAAGAAATGATAAATGTTTGAGGAGATATATATGCTTAACCTAATTTAAATGTTACACAGTAAATAATTGTATTAAAACAGCACAAGTTATCCTATTAATATGTATAATACATATTTTTCACATGTTTGAATTTGTTCATTTGTTAATTCATCAAACAATTATTATGCAGTCTACTAAGTTTGAGGATATAGGAGAGGAATACATAGTTCCTATGCTTAGTGAGCTTACTGTGCACATGGAAATACAGATGCAAAAATTCAATTACTTTTAAAAACAAGCCAGATTAAGAGAGACAAGCATCATGTTTTCTATCATATTTGAAAGCTGGAGAGAGGAAAGGAATAAAAAAGGGGGATCTCATGAAAATAGGTCTCCTCTACCATTAGGGTACAGAAAGAAGATCAGGGTGAGAGACGGGGGGAAGGCAAAGGGAGTGACATTGATCAGATTATGTTACATGCATTTGCAAATATGGCATAGTAATATCCCCTGTTTTATATAATTAATATGCAAACATTTTTTAAAGATGAATTAGAAAGCAAAAAGTCAATTGCATAAAACTCAAACTACAAACATGCAAACCTTGTTTCTGAGAAAGTATGGTAGAGGTTCTTAGGTGATATTCAAGATACAGGAAGCATAATGTGCCAAGTCACTAAGGACCTTAAGAGTTGGGTAGGTTAGAAACCAAGTTGTGGGAGCCAGAGATGAGACTCAAAAAAAGAAGGAGCTAGGTAGGGACATGGAGACAGATCATGAAGGGACTTGTTAAAAAAAACAAAAACAAAAAGACTAGCCAACTTAAATCTGTGTTATTTACTACTTTAGTGCCCGCATTGTGTCTTTTACACACAATAGTCCAGAGTACTATTGCAAATATCGGCCATGATAGGTATCATTGTTCCTGTTATGCCATTTTTATTGCCTTGATATTTAAGTCAAGTAAGATGAGATATGCTTAGAAGAAAGAAAGTATGCCAAAAATTAGAGAAAAGGATCTGCAGATTCATGAACACATCAGATTTATACTGTGGATACTGTACTATCCATTTTGATAGTTATGAGTCAATATGAAATTTAAAATTGAATTTCTTCAAAATTTGTTAAAGCTAATGTTAGTGGTTCAATATCCAAATGTGTGGACTTGTAAGAAGTTCCTGATTATTTTCAATACTTTTAATTCTCTAAGAAATTTTTCCCACATAGATTTTATTAACCTCTATTTATTGTGCAAATCAAGAACACAGAGACAATCTAAGTGAAAGAGGAAGAGAGAATTAGCTAGGAAGGAAAATCAAATGAAAAAAAAATGGCTGTCTTCTTTTTGTGAAGGACAGGGATCCTGGGGATTGAACTCAGGGGCACTCAGCCACTGAGTCACATCCCCAGCACTGTTTTGTATTTTGATTAGTGACCAGATCTCACCGAGTTGCTTAGAGCCTCATGTTGCTGAGGCTGGTTTTGAACTTGCGATCCTCCTGCCTCACCTTCCAAGTTGCTGGGATTACAGGCATGTGCCACCTCACCTGGCAATTATCACTCTTAACATAGAATGAGTAGTAATGACATTTTTCTTGCTCTTCATTTTGTTGTGCTGAATTTACTGATCCCATCAAACCTAACCTCTCTTCTTAAGACTCCTCCAAATTTCCAACAACCCTTCTGAAAGTGTGTGAATGCTAGGGACAGTTGTGATCATGCTCCTCAACAATCCCACCAGTATGAAATGTTCTTAGCACATATATACTCAAAACATGACTTTACTCTTCCCAAGACAATGGAAATTTTATTTGATTAATCCATGCTCTTAGCAGGGGCTATTAATTGTGTCCCGGCCAAGCAAGCAACAAATGTAATTTTTGACGCTTGTGTTTTCTAAATAATGACTTTCATTTGTTCCTTAATTTGGAGGAGATTTGCTCTAATGATGAGTATAATGGTCAGATATGAGCATGAATATCAATATGGTGGGCCACTGGGCCAATGTGTGATTGGTCACCGCAGGTTTGTGAAATTCAGAAATCAAACTACAAAGTCTCTGCTTTATTCAAATGTTTTAAAGAAATTAATGATTTATTCTATCTTACTAGTGCTTATTAAAACTTAATTTCACATTAGCTTTTTTTAAAATTTCTAAGGGACTAAATAGGGCAACATAATACTTTCTCTATAGATAAGAAACAGCATCTATTAAATATATAGAATTAATTAAGTTAAATAAATCCAATGTACAAAAAGTCCCCATAAGGAATTCAAGACAAATATGTTGACTCTTCTGTCCTACATTCCGTGGAAATCTTGATCAAGCTATTTTCTAAACCAGCTGATCTCTGAAACAGGCTCTACTTATGCAAGTCCAGTGGTTTCTTCCCATTCACAATTATTCAACATAATTAGCAATACTTAGAAATTTAGTCAAGTGTTGCACATATCCTTTGTAGGTCTTGGCTTTTTGCCAAGCAGAAATTCAAGATATTATGGTCCTTAACACTTTACAAAGGATGCCTTTCAAAGACAATGAGGTGTCAATTATTTTAATTGCTCTTTAGTTCTACATCTCTCTTAAGCATCTATCATTTTTGACAGACTATGTTTCTGAATGAACTTTAAGATAAAATCATGTCCATATTTCCCCCTCATCTAATGACAGGGAACACATAACAAGTCGATTTATAATAATGTAATAAACATGAGAGTCTACGTTCTTGTGTGTTTGACATCTTTGTCTAAGAATGTTTTTGTTCTCTAAACCAAATTTTGCTTTGAAAGTAACAAAGTTGTTGGAAGTTTAGCCAGTTTTTAATACATAATGTTCAAACTTTAGAGCTTTTCTTACTATCTCTAGTATGCAAATTTAGCATTAAATTATTCCATATTGGATTAGTTAATGTTTTACAAAGTGGGATAATTTTTATTTGAATCATGGAAGAAAGTTTATGTAAAGAGACTACCATAAACTACAGCCCTTTAAAAACCGACTTGGTTACCATTATTTTAATCAGTGAAACATAATAAGGATATTCCTTTCACTTCATGATATTGGGATGTGATCACTCAACAGCAGTCAAATTTTATTTTACATAAATATCAAAATAAACAAGGAAATAAAACTATCCAAGAAAAATTGTATTGGGCAAGTTACACAGGCAAGGCAAAAAGTGATTCAAAAATATTGCAATAAGTAAAGAGATTAAACTTAACTCTATTGAAACCAAAAGTCAGGAGGAATTTTAAGTGCTGGGATGTGAAAGCAGAAATTTAAGGGAGTATATAAGGGTTGAAAATCCTCAAGGTGACTAGGCCATCTGTGTTGCTAATTGATGCTTATTGAAGTTATTTACCTATCCTAACTGGACTAGAAGATAGGGAACAAATCTTCTGGATGTTCACGTTCAAGGAGATGGCTCCCAAGTTCTTGAGGAAGTTATTTCCAGCAAGAGTCTAGAGAAGATTTAACTTCCAAAATGACAGAAGAAGAATTTGCCATTGAATGTTTTTCTAAAGTAAATGCTGTAAGAAAAAGAGAAGTCTGAGGCAGGAATGTTAAGTCAGGAATAACCTACCTAAAATTTAGTCAGGTTGAGAAAACATTTGGACAAAACAAATAAAAGCAAAAATTCCATTTCTCTGGGTCCTTTCTGTAATGTGGCTCACTGAAGTCTATATAACAATTGCTTTAAGGATTACTAGAGAATTTTGACCTTCAAATATGTATGTTAGAGTACTCATTGAAGTCATGATTTAAATCTTTCATGTCATGATTTATTTGTAATGTTTATTATACTAAGAATTCAAATATTTTTTTTTTTTAAGTCAGAGGTATTACATTCATTGTCAGATCCAGATAAATGTTTCTCATCCTTTTCAAAGAAATCCTATTGTAATGTTAGATGACCTGTAACTAGTCATGGTAATTAGGAAACTATCACCTTTGTATTTCACAACAGTTAGAAGAATGACAATAGCAACATTTAGACTATTTCAAAGATTTCTGGCAAATCTGTTAGCTCATTAAGCTTCGATAGAATGTTTTGTAGGCAAATGAGAGTAACTTAATTTAAAAGCTCTTGAGCAAAGTATATTCCTTTAGTATACTCGGCTATTTATAGACATGGAGATTAGAACAACCTTCCAAACAAAAATCAATTTTAAATCACTTCAACCTAAGGTCTTTAAGTAGTAAAACTAAAATATTGAGTCCCGCGAATGTAAAAGTTACTGTCTCTAAGGGCGTTCATTTAAATAAATATATTTCACTATTTCACATTAATACTGATTTGGAAATCAATGTTTCTGCTGAAGAAGAGTCTAAAACGTTTTCTAAAATTATATCAATTAACAGAACAATAAACACATAAGACCACATAAAGTAATGGCAAATATCTCTTGTGCTTTCTATATTCCAATTAATAAATATTTTATGCATATTAAATCAATGATTCTTTTATCCAGTCTTTGAGATAGGTGCTATTTGCAGTCTCATAAATGAGTTAAATGGCTTATCCAATATCTTATAGTAAGTAGTAGCCAGGATATAACATAAATTGAATTATGAATTCAGAATCCATGTGTTTATTAAGGTATACAATCTATGTAACTGTGAATTCTCATTTATTCAAATTATTCAAGG
>JAJEJO010000764.1:625450-643311 GCA_020662805.1 Glaucomys volans | reverse complement strand
TAGAATGTACTCCAGAATCTAGTAATTCATGTATAAACAGAAATCACTGGAAAGGACTTGTGCAAAATATTTGTAATAGTAGCAAAGTAGCAGCAACCTGACCCTCTTTCAGGAGGAGAATGAATAAACCCATTTATTTAGTCAATGCAGCAGTTAAACAGAAGTTAGGTCTGCATATTTCTCAAGAACATTATGTTGAAAGAAAAAAATAGAAAGATACGATAGTTATCATTTATGTGCATTTCAAGAACACTCAAAATGTTTATGGATACACGTAATACCCAGTAAAATTACAAAATGAGACCTGAAACTGAAGCACTGAATTCAACACAACGGCCACCTTTGTACCTGGGAGTCTCTGGGCAGACATGACCGAGGTGGGCACTTTTGCTCTATCTGTCTTTGTTTATTTTGGTGCTGGGGATTGAGCCCAGGACCTTGTGCATGCTAAGCACACACTCTGCCAATGGGCTACCCCTCATTACAGAGAGTACTGTAATTATGTAGTAAAATGTTACCATATTTTATATTTCAGAGGTGAGTGGGTAACTGTTATGTCACATTCTGTACATTTGAGAGATCATGATTCAAAATACATATATAACTTCTTTAATTTTTAAAAAATTGAATAACTGTAGAGAAATGCCTCAAAATGTTCACTGTTGCTTGTACCAGGGAGAAATGTGTGGTTCCTTTTTCCCAATGAGTTTCCATGTTTTGTGACTATGGTAATTTTATAATGATAGAATCACAGATGATTATTTAGATTTCTTTAAAAAGTCATTACTTGAAAAGACAAACAAATAGCAAACCATGGCAGAGTTCCTGAGGCCAGTATGTTTGCATCAACCCCTTGGCATACAGGGGAACCTTTGTAAGAAATGATTAATAAAACCCTTTGGGGTGGGCGTTAGCAGGCTCTGTTTGAGGGCTCCTGTCCCAAAATGAGCATAGTGTGTTGCTAATTCTGTCACCATTATTTCTCAGGACCCAACTGACGGAATCTTTCTGAATATGTTATTTGTGGGTCCCGAATGGGAAAAAGATCATTTATCAGTCAGACTCCCAGCTGGAAAGGGACAGACCAATTTTTGTTCAGGTTCTTTATTCAGATTTTATTTCCATCCAATTTAAAATCAGCATCTCTGTAGTGACCAAAGTGAATTCAGTGTTATGTTTGCCGCCTGAGGTCCTGGGTCCACAGGAGGGGCTCCTTCAATTGTTAGTTATGGGATGGACCCTAGGCCTCTACCTTTGACATGTAAATACAGTTCCTCAAATACTGAATTCCCAAATACTAGGGAAATCAGCATCCATCCTTCCTAGGTTTCCAGGGAGGAGAACGTTGTTTTAAGATGCCTCCCAGTCATCTCTAGCCTCTTGTTCTAGAATCCTTTCCCCAAATTGCTGATGGTCTCACAGCAATCTTCCTGAACTTCCATCACCCTACTGGGTACACACCTCCCACCTCAAGGCTGAGGAAGTGGGGTGTGCATGGGGGGCTAGGGCGGCTACTTTAGTGCCTCACAGAACCTCCTGAAGACAAACATCAGCATATGCCCCCTGTTTTAAGTCCTTGTTAAAAGTCCCTCTGCTCTACTTGCCACCTGGGTTTCCTCAGTGGCTCTCTCTTAAGGGCAGTACTTCCTTCAATTCATTTTTCATGGTTTCAGTTACCTTCAGTCAACTGTGGTAGGAAAATATTAAATGGAAAATTCCAGAAACAAACAACTCAAAAGTTTTGAGGAAACTCAATTATAGCATATTGTCACAATTATTCTGTTTTATTATTGCTCATCTCTCACTGGGCTTAATTTGTAAATTAATATCATCATAGGTTCATGTGTAGAGGACAGACCTGGTGTATATGGAGGTTGGTGCTCTCTGTAGCCTTAGGCGTTCACTGGGGTCTTGGAATGCAACCCTGTGGATAAGGGGGACTGCCTGCTCCTTCATTTCTTTTTTCTTTCCCATCCAATTTTATCCTGTCCCTCCCATTTTTTGTTTTGTTTGATCTTCTCTTTTCTTTTCTGGTTGGGATCTCCTAGCCTTTCACCTTTGGGAATCCAAGAAAATTTATTAAACAGAATAATTTTGTTCTTATATTCTCACAGTCATCCCTCCTGACTTTGCCCCCAAGGGCTATGTTTTTCCTTCATAGCACCCTCCCCCCCACCACCAAAGGGTTTGGCTTACAAGGAGTTCTCTATGTTAAGTGAAATTCTATCTGCAGAAGTTAAATTGTCACCGTCCCTTGCACACCAATCCTGCTGCCAGCTCTGTCCGCTGAAACTCCAGCTCAGGAATCAAAACACATGTAAAACCAAATGCTAAATTTCAAATGAATGATACAAGCAAGAAGTTTTGAAGACATTGATATGGCAGTGAAGAGAAAATGAACGCTTTTTATGACCTAGTCAGAGACGAATTGAGGTATTGAAAAGTTTGACATAGAAACATTGGAGCGGTCACAACCAAGGACAGAGTTTTCAACAGCAACATCTAAGAAACTGGCTTTCTGTATCCTCAGGTTGATTTTGCAGGCTGGGAGCCTTTCCTCCTGTTTGGATCATACAGTGGACCCTGCTTCCCTGGAGATGTGGTGGTGGTTGGAGAAAAAGTCTTAACTCTGCTCCAGTCTGATCATCCAGGAGAAAAGGAGGCTGTGATTTCCTGTCTGAAAGTGGAACTAAAGGGACATTCCAAGTAGGCAAAACCCTGGAGACCTAACCCTGCTGAGCAGGGAGATAATATCTGAAAGGTGGAGCCATATGAAAGAGTCACCTGTGCTATAAATGACCACCTATGTTCAGAAAGTGTGGAAAAGTCGGATGGAAAGAAGCAGAGCCCTTCCCACAATGCCCAGGCAGCCTTATTTCCATTTTGGAAATAAAACAACTATGACCAAACACCACCACGCAAACGCTTGATTGGAAGCAATTACCCAGTTGACGTCAGTTGAATGGACGAAGGACAAGCAAGCTCAGGATTCTCAAGCATCATATAATTGACTGCAGCTCCAACTCAGGATTTCATGGCATCACCAATGACAGAGATGACAGCTGGCACCATGTAGGCCTGAAGGCGTCATCCCAGGCTGCATGTGAGACTCCCTGCTGCCTCCTACAGGCCTGCCCTGAGCAGAGACCTATTTCCAGGCAGTCAGGATACAGAGGGGCTGCAGCTTGACTGAGGATCAAGGAAGTCTAGAACTGGTGGGAGAAGGATGCCTGAGCACTCCTCTGAGGGAGGAGCAGGATGAAACCTTTTCTTCTCCCAGTGTTTGTCTTATGACAAGGAGCAGGTTTTTCCTTCAATGCTTCCCTGGGTCTCTACCTTCAGGACAACATTGGAGCGGTCACAACCAAGGTCAGTGCATCTGGTGGAGGACAAGGAATCATTTCTGTGAAACAGAGGCTTCTAATCTTTCAAATGTTCTCTCCACCACAGTTGCAGGTGCCCTGGGCCTTTGGAAAGGGTGTCTGTCCTGAGAAAGGGACACATCAGGAAGTGGGTAAAGTCCCACCAAATCCTCAGAATTCAGTCCTACCAGTGATCCAAGATGCAACACATAAGTCACTCCCTGTACACTGGCTTTCTCTGAAACAGACAGCTATGGGGGCTCAGACACTTCACAGCTGGGCTGAACATCCCCCCCAGCATAAATTACCCAAATGCAAAGTGCATGTGAGAAGAGAGGATGAATTTGAGGACACAGAGTTCTTGTTTATTTTTACTTTAGAGAACTATTCAGGAGTGCATTTCCACTCTGCCTTTCTTCTGTGACTGCTGCTTTTCTCTTATTTATGGTCTCCTCCCATAAAACAAGGTGAAGTGGTTGTAGACTTTGGAAGGTTAATCATTTAGCATTGGGCACGTCATTTCTTGGCAAAAGTGCTATGAGCAGCACACCTGGTGCTGGCACAATTGTGACTGGAGGAAGATTCTTCTACTGTGTTGAATCCTTCCTGTGAGGTATCTGTGTCTATTTTGTGTTGACACAGAGAGCCATGGAATAACTACTGTTACAACCCATGGGCATAAGATGTGTTTTCCAACACTCCAGCAGAAGTACAGTTGTCTTTCTTCCCACCTTATCCACAATTTTGCTTTCCATAATTTCATTTACCCAGGTCAACAGTGGTCCAAAAATATTAAATCAAAAATTACAGAAACAAATAATTTATAATTTCTAAATTGCATGTTGTTCTGAATATCATGATGAAATCTTAAACTGCCACCTGGTAGGTGAATCATACCTTTTCCAATGTATCCATGCTGCATGTGCTACCCTTCCAATAGTCACTTGGTGACCATCTTGGTTATCAGATCAACTGGTGTGGTACCACACTGCTTTTGTGTAGCTTTCAGTATCATTTGAGGTTTCAGACACTTTTTAGGAGTCTTAAAACATATCCCAGGGCTGGGATTGTGACTCAGTGGTAGAGCACTTGCCTGGCATGAGTGAGGCACTGGATTAGATTCTCAGCACTGCATATAAAGAAATAAAATAAAAAGTCCTTGAACCACCAAAAAATATTTTAAAAAAACCATTTTACCCACAGATAAAAGGGACTATTGTAATAATTTTCCAGTCAACTTACATTGGATATTTAACCCAAGCCTGCTATCAGAAAATGGGAATGTCAGAGGAAAGATGGCCTTTTTGATCAGGAGAACTCTTGGGATATGGCTATGGCAATAAAGGTGGTATGTCACCCCTGAATGGCAGAGATGACCCCCAGTTGGTATTGTGAAAAATTCTTACTTTATGCTGCACAAATGAGTATCACCATTTACATGTATGCCTTCTTGTTGTCTCTCACCTACAAATGGAATGATAAGGTACTTGTCAAAAAAAAAAAATCTCTTCCTATCCATGGTTCTTGATTAAGAGGGTATTGAGTTGAATTCTGCTTATTTGGTGGACATTTGCCCTATCTACATGCTGGAATCATTGACCCAGGATTGGAAGCAGAGCCTGAATTAGCTGACTAGTCTTATTGATATCACTAGTACAGGTTTGCACTAAATAAAATACTTGTTAAGTGGAACATATCCACTAATTAGCCTAGAGACAAAGTTTTTAGAAGCTAAAGTTCACTGGAAAAAATTTCACAAAATTTTCATTAATAGTAAAAAGAGAAATAGAGTGTGATACAAAGTATAATCATAATATATGGTTATTAAAAATAACCATAATATCAATACAATACTAATAATTAATTAATAATATAACATTCATTTAAAACATTTTCTTGTCTCTTAATCTTTTTAAAATTTGTTCTTTCTTTTTTTACACATGACAGTGGAATGTATTTTGACATATTATACACATATGGAGTACAACTTCCCTTTCTTCTGGTTGTACATGATGTAGAATTACATTCGTTGTGTATTCATGTATGAACACAGGAAAGTAGTGTCCAATTCATTCTAATCTTCCTTTTAACAGTTCATTCCAATTGTGATTCAAAGAAGATTAAATCATTGTAATTGGTTATTATAACTCTGTAGTATCTCATAATTTCTAGTCTTCCTACCACTATGTTGGACTATATCTCTTGAAGAAATCTAGTTTTTATCCTGTAGAACTGGATTTTTCTAATCACACTCATATAGTATCTTGTAACATGTGTCTCTGTCTCATGTGCTTTTAGTAGTTAGATCTTGGATTCAGTTCTTCTGCAGGGTGATCAAGAATACTTTGCAGATAGTGTTGTGTGAGAAAGTGATTATAGTAGACTCCATTGGTAGATGACCTGACATATATAATCTCCCTGTGGTAGTCTGTTTTGGATACTATTACAAAATACCTGAGACTGGGTAATTCATAAATAACAGAAATTTATTGCTCATAGTTTTGAAGACTTGAAAGTTCAAGATCATGACACCAACCAGTCTGGTGTCTGGTGAGGGCTGCTCTCTGCTTCATGGATGATGCCATCTTGCTCTATTCTCATGACAGAAGGAGCAAATAAGCTCCCTCTTTTATAAGGCAGTAATCCCACTCATGAGGTCCCAACCCTCATGACTGAATCACCTCCCTGCCTCTCAATACTGTTGCATTAGGTCTTAGGCTTAACATATGAATTCTGGGGAGACATGACCATTTGGACCATAGAACTCTCTTCTGCTTTCTAGTAGAGCCATGATTTTGTTAGGATATTCTACCTGCCCTGTGCAGCCACCTGTTCAGGAAAGATTCCATTTTCACCTCCCCAAGTGTGAGCCAGCTCTGGGGACCTCAATATATCTTGCCATTTGTTTAAACACGAACATGAGATGCATTTTGTCCAATAAGACCCAAGGCACAGACTGATGGGATGTTTTCAGGAAAGATTTTTTTCATTCATAACAAGAGATACAAGGAAGCGATGGTCCCTCTTTGTTCATGTGAAATAGTCGCATCTGGATATTTTACCTGCTGCAGCCACCTTGTCAACACGGGGAGAAGCTAGAATGCCAAAAGTGGAGAAGCAGAAAGATGATGATGATCTGAGTCCTTGCTGACCCTCTTAAACCTTTGTATCAGTGGGCCCTGGCAAGCCCTTAGCTCTTGACATCAACTTCCCTGGCTCTTTGATTCCCTGACGGTGGGGGAGCTGAACTCATTCTGAGAGACAGGCACCTGCAGGGGTCTTCTTGAGGATGTGCTCCTGAGCTCCTGTGGGCCTACTGTCCCAACCTGGAACAGCCTGGAAGCCAGTGGGCACTTAATAAACAGTTGTGTGATGAGGGGGTGTGTGATGGATGATAAGTGAAGGGACCTAGCTTGGGGGTCACACAGGGGGTGGACAGATAAGCCACTGATGTGTCACCATTAGAGGCAGAAGGGATGCTGGATGTCTGCATTCTCAAGAGTCACCAGTCTCAAGGAGGCTGCATCTAACAGCGAGATGCTGAACACAGGAAGCCGACTGGGTAGGGGCCCAACAATGAATGGCAAAGAGTCAGCAGAACGAAGGGCAAATTAGAACGATTAATAGAATGCAATCAGAAGCGCTGCAGGAATAATGGAGAATAATAGATCATAAATGAAAGTACAGGATTGGCTCAATGGGTGTATTTCCAACTCAGCAGGCAGCTTGCTACATTCATGCTTCACATCCACAATAGTCAGAGAAAATAGATATGATTTCCCAAAACAATGGAGCTAACTAAGCAGGCGTAGTTAGTCTTTTCAGAAAGAAAGGAGGGAGCCACAGCTGAGTAAAATGATTTGACCACTCCTCAGCCCCAGCTGGGGATGTTAGAATGAAGCAAGAACAAATTTTAATCTTTCTCGTGTTAACTTTGTAAAACTTGCTATGATGGTTAAGGTTGGCAGAGAATCATAAGAGAAGGTGCTCAGGCTGTAACTAAAGGTGTGCACTTAGGTGTTAGAAGAACGGCTTAGAAATTTCAAGTAGGAAGCAACATATTATTTTCTTTTCACATACAATATGAAAAGAGAAGGTATTAAAGTCCAATTTATAAGCACGGGAGCTTTGCGACCATAAATAAAACTGATAGGGCACAGAGATAAAATAATCAACCACAGATCTGGCCTTCATGCGGACTGTGGAAAGCAGCCTGCCAGGAAGAAAAATCACATTCTTCCTCTCCCAATAGTGGCTCTTCTTTTTCTTTTAATTTAAAAATAAATGAGGCAAGCAAGTTTGTACAAGACAGATTTTGAGACTTGCAGAAAAGAATGGCAGCAAACCTGGATGAGGGTGGGCCCTGGAATCTGGTAAACATATTTTCCTTCTGGTTTGCTCACCACAACTCTGGAGGGAGGCAGGGTCCTGTGTTTAACACAGAATGGTCCAGTTGGTTCCTTTTTGGGGGAAGAACACCACTCATGGTCAGAATTCTGGGTCCAGGAAATCTGATGCTTGAAAATTTTACCCCAGGAATTCGCTGATTTTGAGATTCCTTGGTTGATTAGAAAAAAATTACTTGACTTGGATTGATAGAGAGCACTGTGATGAAAACGCCAAGATCTGGAGCCTATGCCTGAGTTTGACTTTCACCACTGACCAGCCTGTGTGACTTTAGACAAGTTGCCTAAACTCTCTGAGCTTTAAATATTTGTACATTGGGATCAGTGAGAATACTTCTCAGGGGTATTGTGGGGACCAAAGAGTTAATACCTGTCCAACACTTACAACAGTTCATGGCCATTGTGAGTGCTTATGATATCACCTGTGAGGCCCTGAGCTCTGATTTATGGCACATCCAAGAAGTGTCACAGTGTGGAAGAGCCAGGTCCACCTGGTAGGTGTCCACCTCTGTCAGGGCTGCAGGCATCCATGGCACAGCTGATCTCCACAGACACTGATAGAAGGGATGTGATATTGCCCCCTTCAAGATTCCTCATTTTATTGCCTGAAGAAAAAGTGAGGCGAATCAAGGGGGAAAATGCAAATTCTTAGTTATTGGTTAGGAAAGTGTGCGACTCCAAGTGACACTGTCCCCAGGACTAATCTAACCCAGACGAGGTGTATTTGGCTCACCAAAGCAGTCTCTAGGTGGCCAGGCCAGAACTTGTGCAGCTGCTCAGAGAGGCCTTCAAGACGGAGTCTCATGTGTTTCCTTCCTTCATTCCTAGCTGATTGCATTTCCCCTCTGTACTTTTCACTTCTGGTCACAAGATAGCTGCTGTTCTTCTGGTTGTCACAACTGCATTCAAGGCAGAAGGAAGTGGAAAGGATACAGGAGAAAAGAAGCTGCCTTCTTCTCAAGGGGTGTTGCCTTTTGTGGGGAGAGGGGAGCGTCTCTCTAGGGATTTCCACCTGCCTCTCACTAGCTAGGATTGTAGCACATGCCACCCCCTATAAAGCCTGAAGTTGAGAAAGGCAGGAGGGACACAGGGTTGTCTGTGGCTTCTGGGAATCCAATCCACAGGATCGTCCACATGTGACAACACTACAGAGAAATGTACTTGCCTGTATTTCATTTTTAAGTCACCAATACTTTGCTTAACCTTTTACTATGAAGGACTGTCTGGTTGGAGAAAGTTTTTATGCTAGGAAAAGGGCTGACAGTCTTGGTCTTGGGAGCCCAACATGGAATCCTTACTTGAAAAAATATTTCCTCTTCCAATTTTATTCTATGAGGGAAGATTAGGCTTGAAGTACAAATTCCTTTGACATAGGCAATTCGTAAAGTTTAATTTAGGCACCATAGAAAAACTTCTAGAACAGAAAATGTCTTGAGACAGGTGTTTATGGTTAGCTGATTTGCATTGGGGTGGTGGCAGCTTGGCCCTAACTCTAAAATTTCCTGCTCCACAATTTTGCCCCAAAGAACATTTTCATCAGCTGGGCAGTAATGTGGATTTATTTCAGGAAACTAGAGATGATCACAGAGAGTGAGTTGAAAACAAAATACATACTTTGTTCAGCCTAAGTCTTACAGATGGCCCCAGTAGGGTTGGCATGAAGGGCTCAGTTGTCCTGGCTGATGGGGGTGGCTTAGCATTTCCTCCACTCACCCCTCCCTGCCTTGCATCAACCTGGGGCTGGAAGTTTCTGTGTCATTAGCCACCACAGCTATGTGCAGATGTACAGTGTTTGGAGGGACTTTTTCCAACTCAGTCTTTTTTTTTCTTCTTTTTTTATTTTTAATACAGTTGTCCCTCCATATTCCAGGGGATTGACTCCAGGGTACCCCTGTGGATCCCAAAATCTGAGGATACTCACGTGTCTTATATGAAATGGTGTAGTGTTTGCATATAACCCACATGCATTCTCTGTATACTTGAGCTCTTCTCTAGATTGCTTATAATACCTAAGGCAATGTGAATACACTCTGCAAATACTTGCTATTGTATTGTTCAGGGAATAATGACAAGAAAGAGCCTTCCCCCGCCCAGTTGCCTGAGTCTGTGGATGCAGAGCCCATGGTTGGAGAGGCCCACCGTCACTGTGTCTTTATTTGTGGTGCTTCCCTGGGAATCCCAGATCCAAGGGCCATGGCAGTCAGTGTTCAGAATCCACAAGTTGTACACCCTTCCTTTTCTCTAAAACAGAGGTTCTCACACTTTTAGTGCACATAAAAATCACTTGAGTGCTTGTTCAAAATGCAGACCTTGCACCTCATTTCAGCTATTTTGGGTGGAACCTGGAAATCCACATTTTTCACAAGGAGATGAGCTGGTTTCAACTTAGGTGATGTAGGAACCACACTTTTGAGAAATCTTTTTCTCTAGCCTGTGGTTTTAGTCCATTTGTACTGTGATAACAAAATAGATATCTGAGACTGGATCATTTGTAAATAAGTTTCTTTTCTTTCTCACAGTTCTCGAGGCTGGAAAGTTCAAGATCAAGACATGAAATAGATTCACTCTCTGATGGGGGCTGCTCTCTGCTTCCAAGATGTGCCTTGTTGCTGTGTCTTCTGGAGGGGATGAACCCTTTCTTCACAAGGTGGAAAAAAGATGGAAGTAGGTGATGGAACGGGAGAACTCTGTCCTGCGGGCCTTTTTGTAAAGGCTCCAATCCTACCCATTAGGCAGGGCCTTCATGGTCTAAGCCCTCTTACAGGCCCTACCTCGTAATACCTTTGCATTAAGGACTTTTTTCAACATGAATTTTAGAGAGCCACAAACATTCCAACGACAGCCTCTGGTAGTGCCAGTTGATTCATTTCCTCCGTGTGTTGTCACATCATCAAAGCAAGAAATGTGCTGTTCTCTCTGTTCCCCTGCATTCGTTTGCTAGAGCAACCATAACAGGTCACCACAGACTGGATGGCTTAAACAGCAGAAATACATTTTCTTACATTCCAGGGAGCTGGAAGTCCAAGATCAAGACATTGGCAGCTTCCCCTGAGGCCTCTCTCCTTGCCTTGTAATGGCCACTTTCTCCTGAGTCCTCAAATGGTCTCTCCTGTGCGTGTGTGTGTCTCAGTCCTAATCTCTTCTTCTCATAAGAATGCCAGTCAGATTGGATTAGGGCCCACCCTCGTGACCTCGCTTTAAATTGATCACCTCTGTGTTAGTTAACGTTTTGTCATTGTGACCAAAATACCTGACCATGTTCTTGGTTGCCGACTCCATTACTCTGAGCCCAGGGTGAAGAAGGTGTAGCGGGGAGAAGCTGATCAGGGCATGGCTGCTGGGAAGCAGAGAGAGGAAAGGGCAGAAGGGGCCACAGAGAAGAGGTACCCTTCCAATGAACGGCCTCCTTCTGCCACGCCCCACCGACCAGTCTTTCAAACTAGGATGGACCGATTAGGGTACAGCTCTCATAATCAAATCATTTCACCCCGAATAGGTCTGCAATAACAGGAGTTTTTGGGGGATGCCTCATGTGTAAACAGTAACAACCCCTTTAAAGGCCCTTTGGGGTACTGGAGGGTAGGCGTTCAGCCTATGAATTTGGGGGTGGAAGTCATAACTCACTGCCTAAGAAGCTCCAAGCAGTGGTTCCAGTGAGAACCTCTCCCAAGCTCATGGTAGGCAGTGCAGTGGCCTGGGCTGTGGGCTCCTGGTTAACGCAGCCGGGCCCTCTTCACAGAAGCTGGACAGAGGTATTAAAAATCATATCCATGGAAGACAGCAGGGAGCAAACAGGACACTGAAGAACCAGAAGAAAGAAATGAAGAGGTGAGCATGGGTGAGGGTTGCTTCCCCCAAGGGTTCCCTTTGAGAGGGGTGCACCCCTGGGGTGCTGAATACAGCTCACATTCTATTCTTTGACTTGCTGTTGATTCTCAGATGCTTTTAAATTATAGTGACTTGTTAAGCTGGACATTTAAAATTTCGAGGGTTTTTTTTTTTTTTATGTATATTGCCTAAAAAAAAAGAATGTCATTGTAGTGGTGTGCAGTGGCACATGCCTGTAATCCCAGAGCCTGGCAAGTCTAAGACAGGAGGATTGCGAGTTCTAAGCCAGTCTCAGCAAAAGCAAGGTGCTAAGCAACTCAGTGAGACCCTGTCTCTAAATAAAATACAAAATAGGGCTGAGGATGTGGCTCAGTGGTCCAGTGACCCTGAGTTCAATTCCCGGTACCCTCCAAAAAGTCATTTTTAAATTTTAAAATGACTGTGACAATACATAGACTGGGGTTTGAGGGCCAAACTACACTACTTAGTAATTCAAGTTTTTTTCAACCCCCCATCTCTTTAAGGGTAAAATGCAGAGTGTCTCATAAGATTGTCATAAGACATAAGCGTCAACTTGAGTGGTTGGAGGGTATTACATGCCAGGAAACACCAGTAGTAACAATTGATTGCCATGTATTGAGAATGTATTATATTTCAGGCACTATAGTAAGCTCTTTATTTCTATCTCAACCTGTGTGATTTATGGCATTTCATAGATAAGCATGCCAAGTCTCAATGTGATAGGCTGAGTGTTTATGTCTGTCTAAAATTCATAAATTGAAGTCCTCACTCCCAAGGAGATAGCATTAATAGGTGGCAAAGTGGAAAGCTCCCATGACTGGGATCAATGCCCTATATATGGAGACCCCAAAGAGCTCCCTGGCTCCCTTTCCACCATGTGAGGACACAGGAGAAGCCAGCAATCTGCTCCCCAGGTGAGTGTCCTCACCAGAACCTGACCATGCTGGCACCCTGATCTTGGACTTCCATTCTCCCGAATTGTGGAGAATTGTTGTTGATGAGCACTTTGTTTTCTAAGAGTCCAAGCATGCTAAGATACTTGGCTGGGTGAAGGACCTTGCATCCCAGGTAGAAAATAGAGCCAGAATTCAGACTCAGGCCCTGTTCCAAAACCAGGGCTGGGGACCTGTTTCTGGCTTGCTGATTACTCATTATGCTGAGAGTACCACTTCACTTCCAGCTGCTGCCCTACATTTTTACTAAGTGAATTCAATCTTGAGGCTAACTTCTAGAATTTGGCATTGCTGCATCACATTTCCAGTTGGCCTGAACTACATTTATTGGTCACAAATAACTCCCTACAGAGGGGAGGCATTTTAACTTTCTCTCCTCTTAGGATGAGACTGACAAACTGAGTAAGTTGGAAAACAGATTCTATCCCAGTAGAGCCAAGATAAATCATCACGTTCAGATGCAACTCAAAATGTCCATTAGCCTTGAAACAACAAAACCCAATTCAACTGTAAGAGCTTCCATTTTCAGGGCCAGAAAGGACAGGGCTGCAGGACATACTGGAGATGTGGATGCCACAAGCCCATCCCAGGGCAGAGTCCAGGAAGCAGCTCCTGGAATGTATTGCAGCTCCCAGCAGGCCCACCAGCCACATGAGCCCTAATCTGCTTCAGCTGGGCTGGTCTGCAGCTTGGCTTCATGACCCTGGGCACACATGTGAGGTAGAGAAGCCAAAGAGGCCGGCATGGTGAGCAGCTTCCCCAGCCAAACCTGTCTGTGGTGAAGTTTCCGTCACGCTGGGAAAAAGACACCTCTGCTCTGCACGCTGCTCCTTATGTACCTCTGCATTTCATATTTTGCTCTTGTTTTTCCCGTTAGTTGCCTAGTAAACATTTCAATTGGAAAATTCCAACCTTACCTCAGATGAACTAAGAGGAAAAGCAATGTGTCCACACCCAGGTCGCCTAGCCAAGGAGGGCAGAGGGCCTCTTGAGGATGGGCTTTGTCAGCGTGGCCACAGCTGCAGATCCAGCTGGACCTCTGAGGTGTCTGTGCAGGGAATCATGGAGTGAGGTGGATGTTGGGTACCAGGAACCCTGAGGACACAGGTGGACAGTTCCTCTGTAGAAGCCAGGTCTTTTCTTCTTTCTCCTCCAACTCTTCCTCATTGATGCTCTTGGAACACAATCATAGCACTTATCATTCAGGTGTGTATTTACCCACTCCACTAGACAAGGTCTCAAAGCCAAAGGCCATTCTTGTTCATTTCAATATTTCCAGTGCCTTTGTGGAAATGAAGTTATACGTACTAAATGTTTCTTGCATGGAACCAAATGGTGCAATACTGAAGTGTGTGTGGGGAATTGGCATGAACAACCCAACTGCAAGATCTTCCATTGTCAGGGCCAGAGTGGAGAGGGCTTCAGTGCACAATAGGGATGCAGATGCCATGACGATTCCAACAATGGGAGGAGAAGGACTGCCATGGGAGGACAGGGGTGTCCCAGAGCAGCCTCCCTAGAGAGTGAATTCATGCTTCTGAGGGCTTCTAGTAGACCCAGGGCTACTAGCAAAGGAACTCAGGGTTACTAGATTTTAAAATATTATTTTTAAAAGTTGAAAGAATGTTGTGAAATATAGACTCAAAATTCATTTGAGTCCTGTGGTGGTTAAGGTGGGTGTGCTTGGCAGGTGATTGCTCTGGGAAGGGATGTTGGGGCATGCACCCTACCACACCGGGGTCCTCTCCACCAGGTGGCGCTCTCCTCTTGGGCTTAGTTCCTGCCCATGAAACATTTGTCATTTTTTAATGGTGGCAGAAGAACCATTATATGTGGACTTCCATTTCCAGAATTAGAAATTTACATGTTTTATTTCCCTAGGACCTGGGACATGGCAAGTGTACCAACATTTGACATTGAAGTCTGGGGCACAATGTGGCATGTCACACAAAACCCAGCTCCCTAAGTGAGCTCTGGCACAGGTGTTTGGAGCAGTATCAAGGGTGACCGGTTGAGTAACTCGCTTTATTGGACATTTGGCCTTGGCTGGTGGTACTGTTGTCAGCATTCCATGGCTGCTGTGGTCACCCGTCACATTGACCTGGTCACTGTAAACATGCCTGAATTTTTTGTGTTTAAGTGTGTCAATTTACAAAGGAAACATGTTTGATTTCTGAGCTTACTGAGAGGAGTTAAAACATAATAATTGTGAGGAGCAACCTTATATGAAACAGAAGGAGAATCCCTGTACCATCTTTTAAGCCTTTACACTTCCCCTTCTGACTCAAGGGGTCCACTTATCCATGGAGTTATTACATGATCAGAAATAATATACTCCACATTTGACCAGAGGCCTGGACATGGGGAAGGAGTCAGGCAGTACACTGGGGGAAGAGCTTCTGGGCAGAGGGAACACCACTACAAAGTCCTGCTGAGGAAGTGGCTGGGCACGTACCTGGGAAGCACTGAGGCCAGAGGAGTGGTGGGTGAGGAGGCCAGATGGGCAGTGGAGGACATCAGTGGAGGGGTTGGGAGGCCATGGCCCTAGTCCAGGCCCTTGTGTCTGAGATAGAGACATGGGGTGGGGGGCAGGGACTCAAGCCAACATGTAACATATTTCTTACATCTTAGCAGGGTTACTCTGGAAATTTCCCTTAGAACATAAATTGCCAGGAGAATCCAAGAAAACAGTAATACAAAGGAAAATAGGTCTTGCAATTAGGTGCCAATGCCAATGCCCACTGCAATGGGTGATGCACTTGTCAGGGGGCTGTCTTTACCCAGGTCATTTCATTCTGTCCTTGCAGCTGGCTGCATGATGTCACTGCTATTATGCCATTTACAGGTGAAAAAACTGAGGCTCAGGTTCACAGGCTAACCACTGATGACCCTTGAGCCCAAACTCTATCCCTTTTGCCTCTCTTGTGAGCTGAGCTCATCAATAGTAGCTGAAATGATCTTTTCATAGAAGAAAATGTGACCCTTGCTAACATGGGTCATAAGAAAGGCTTTTATAAAAAAACTACTATTTTATTTTTTATTTTTTGCCATGCTGGGGATAGAACCAGGGGCCTGTGCATGCTAGACAAGTGCTCTTCCACTGAGGTACACATCCAGCCACCCAAATGGTGAATATTTTAAAAGTTGTTTAATTTTTAAAAATTGCAGTGTCTTTTTATGCCAAACTGAAAAATTTTATTTAAAAATCTAGTAATATTTAATGATCTTAAGGGAGGCTTTTGATAAATCTTTATTCTTACTAACAAAATAAATTACATTACATTCAACATTTGGAACAGTTTTTATAAATGTAATCATTTGACTTCCTTAATTGTCTGATTAATTCACAAATCTTCCCAAATACCTTGGTAATAATTCCTATACGTGCAACAAAAAAATCTGCACATATGATAAATTTTACTTAAAATATCAAGGTGAACTCTTTATAAATCAATTAAAAATTTTTTTTAGTTGTCAATGGGCACAATACCTTTACCTTATTTATTTTTATGTGGTGCTGAGGATTGAACCCAGTACTTTACACATGTGAGGCAAGTGCTCTACCACTGAGCCACAAAACCAACCTGTATAAATTAATTTTTTAAATTGTTCTTTTTAGATATATATGACAGTAGAGTGTAGCTTGACATATTATACATTCATGGAGTATAACTTACAATTTGGATCCTGTTCTTTTGGTTGTATATGATGCGGAATTTCACTGGTGTCCAGTGTGAAATCTTGATCTAAATGATTTGTCAACTATTCAACAGCACATTTTAAATTAGTATTACAAGTTTGACCAAACACACCAGCACACAAATCTTCTTACACATAACAAATAAAAAGACCAAATATCTATAAACTGTCTCCTAGCCCCAAGATACCAAAGTAAGATCATCATTCTTACCTTAATTCTGTAATCTTTCAGGATTCCAGATCCTCTGCGCATGAAGGAAACAATCATAGCATTCTGCTCAAACGTGGGATTGAATTTTCAAGTGAATTTTTAGGCACTCCTCATCAGCTATCTGAGGGTGGCTCCTGAGTAGAGATGTTAGCTAGGACATATGAGTGAGGGGAGATGCCCAGGATGATTCTTCTTGAGTCTGCACTCGCTAAGTCACTGTCCTGTGAATAGATTGGCTCACAGTCCTGGTCTCCTGTATTCAGGTGTGTGCCACCTACTTCTGTCCACTTAGAGATTCCTGCAGGCTTGTCAGGTCTCTGTAACCACTTGGATGGATTGACCAAGGCTATTTCTGGCTCAATTCTTATTCTGAATTCTTTTCATATTCTGAAAATTTGCTGTACCATTACTTGGACTTATTTAAAGGATATTGGATTGGATTCTGTGCTTGTGGAAGCCAGGGTCAGAATTGCAAAAATGGCTTGGAGTGTGTGTGTGTGTGTGTGTGTGTGTGTGTGTCTGAATGTGGCCACAGCCCATCCTTATTTTCCTCAGGGATATACAGGAGGAAATTATACAAACAGAACATTGGTATGTTTTCCAATGTCTTCCGAGCAGCATTCTCAGAAAGATCTGGCTAATGCAGTAATATCATGAAGCTGGAATATCTTTCAGTCCAGAGGAGGGGAAAGAGCTACAAGTGAACCTTTAGGGACTGGTAGTTACAATGATCTGTTTAAATGGCATTTTCTTTTACCATAAAGTACATGCAAAATACTGACGTGGCAATAAAAAAAAAAAAAACAACTCATTTTTTTTCTTTCTTGAATTTGGATCTGTTTTGCTATGCAAAACCAAATCCCTGAGGCAAACCAATGCAAATACAAGTTCCTTAGAATTCAACATATTTCTGTGGTCTCGCGGGCAACTCCATGGTACCCACCTAGCTTGGGAAGTCCATTGAACTTCTGGGGTCTGCAGAGAGCTGGGGAAACAGAAGCATGTTGCCATGGTTCTTTGGTTTGTCCAGGCTCAAAGCTGCTCACACTTTGTGTACACTCACAGGCAGGCTTAACTACCCTGACAGGCCATGGGGTGTTCTATCACTGTGGGCTTGCATTCAGCAAGGACCATTTCAAAAGCAGAAGCCATTGGCATGATCTCCCCCTCACCCCTTATTCTGTTCAGAGAAGAGAGTTACTATACACAGAAAATTACAGTTCCCACACATGTGGGTTTGGATTTTGAACAAGAAGTTATTTTACTCTGGAAACACTTTATCATAGCTTAAAACTGTGACTCTTTCTAGACACGATTTCTATTTGCCACGTTACCAGGATGCACAGTGAGGAAAGTTCTGGCTCTGGTGCTTTAGAAACTG
>JAJEJO010000764.1:574672-614585 GCA_020662805.1 Glaucomys volans | reverse complement strand
CCCACCCGCCCCCACCCCTCTCTTCCCTCTATGCTAGCTATCTTTCCTCCATTCTCGCCATCTTTCCCCCCCACATTATGCATCATCATTCATTTATCAGAGAGACCATTCGGCTTTTGGATTTTTGGGATTGGCTGATCTCACTTAGCATAACAGTTTCCAACATCATCCATTTACCTACAAATGTCATAATTTTATTCTTTATGGCTGAGTAATATTCCATTGTGTATATACCACAGTTTCTTTATCCATTCATCTACTGAAGGGCATCTAGGTTGGTTCCATAATCTAGCTATTGTGAATTGAGCAGCTATGAACATTGATGTGGCTGCATAGCATGCCCCATTTGTAATCGTACAGATGTTAGACGTGGCCCATTAGGAGAAGTGAGAGGAAGCCAAAGCAACTTAACCCAGGGAACAATAAAGAAAGTGTCAGAGCCATATGTTTCTGCAGACAAACAAACATCATCTGTTTTCCGATTTACAAGGCCAGCTAAGCCCTCCACCATCCTTTCTGGAATAGGGTTTCTTGTGGTCATAGAAAGGCCTTTTCCATTGCTAGGATAGGATCCTCCTTTTCAGTTGAGTCCACAGTCTGAACAGTGATCTCTGTTGGGGTCCACTTGTCAGCTGGTGAGTCCATCCAGATTCGATGAAGTTGTCCTTCTCAGGACTAATCTTAGGTCTAGGGATGACTGTGTTGGCTGCAGGGACTCAGAAACAAACTTGAGGGCAGTGTGGGGTCAAGACAGTTGCTGGGCACCATTTAGGGTTCCTGAAATGAGAGACTGTCTGAAAAACATGCCTCTGGAAGTTCTGTGAGAGAAGTTTGTTTGAAATGTTCCTTACCTGTGGTTTCACTTTCTGGGGAAAAAGTTACCCTCTGGTAACCATGACTTAAAAATATTGAATGGAAAACTTCAGAAACAAACAATTTAAAAGTTTTAAATTGCACGCCGTTCTGAATAGTGCGATGGGACTGGAATCATCCATCTGCTCACTGTATCCACGTTGTATATGCTACCCACCCATTAGTCACTTAGTAGCCATCTCAGTTTTCAGATAGGCAAATATGGTATCACAGTGTTTGTGTTCACATAACCCTCATTTTACTTAATGGCTCCAAAACATAAGAGTAATGATGCTAATAACTCAGATAAGCCAAAGAGAAGGCATATTTTTTTAAGAGAAAAGTTTTAAGTTCTTGGCTGTGATCTACAATACAGTAGGAATATTCTGAGAGAGAGACCACATTCACATTATTTTGATTACAGTATGTGGTTTTCCTTGTTCTCTTTTATTATTAAGTTTTTTTTAATTAAGGTTGTTAATCTTTTACTGTGCCTGACTTATAAATTAAGCTTTATCGTAGTTATGTATGCATAGAAAAGACAGTATATTCAGGGTTTGGTGCTATCCTTTATTTCAGAAATCTACTAGAAATCTTAGAACCTTCTCCCATAGATTAGGGGGGATGACTGTAGTCTTTCCTCTGCCGCCGTCTGCTCTCTTCCTGCCTTCTATCAGTTGGCACTCACTGAGCTCTTTCTCTTTGCACATTCTCATCTCTTCCAAGTAATTGGTCCAGGAGCTGACTTTTCTTTGCAGGGGGCGTGCTTGTGTCTCTTTGCTTTATAAAGTCTCAGAGATGACTCTGAACTTTGACTTTTGAGAGCACAACATTTCAAACTGTGGCTTAAAACACATTGGTAGGTGGAGAAATCTTTGTCATAGACTGAAGCCAGCATTTAAAATACCAAGGAAGAGAGAGAGAAACAGATTGGAATAGAATTAATGAACTGAATTGAAAATTTCAGTTTATTGCATATAGTAAAGGATAGTACAATTTCCTAGAACTTGTATAAAAGTTTGGTTTTATATATATATATATACTTGGCTGGAATGTAAAACATATTAAGGTCAGGACTAAACATGTTTGTAAACCTCTGTTTTAGGTAATTACTGTTTACATGAGGCTGTGATGTGAGAAGAGATTCAGAGATGCTCCTTGACTTAGGATGGGATTAAATACCTATAAACTCATGGTAATTGGAAGATATTTTAAGTGGAGAATGCATTTAATCTGCTTAACCTGTGACACATCCTGGCTTAGCAACACAGTGCAGAGGAAAGATTGGGTTGTTTCCCCTGAGGAACATGGTGCTGATGGGGAGCTGTGGCTTACAACCACTGTCCAACATCAAAAGAAGAAAATAGGAAAGGAGAGGAGAGAAGGGAGGAGGAGAAAAGATGAGATGAGATGACCTTCCTGAAAAGACATCCAGATTCAAAATTCCAAGTTTGGTTTCTGCTGAATGCAGATCAGGTGCCAAGTCAGCTGGTGAACACAAGGAGGGGCTGGGAGGGAGGCACACTCAGAAGGGATACGGAAGCTCCATCCCAGCCTCCCCACCCATGCCTTGCCCTGTTCCTCTCTTCCATTTGACTGTTCTTAGCTGTATCCTTTATAATTAGTCAGTGAATGTAAATAGAGTGTTTTCCTGAGTTCTGTGAGTGAATCATCAAACCTAAGGCGAGCAGGTCATGGGAATGCCCACATTTGTGGTTGCCTGGGCAGAAGTGCTGGGGAGCCATGGCACCCATCTGTGGTTGGTGTCTTAGGTGGAGGCAGTCCTGTGAGACTATGTCCTTAAACTGTGAGGTTTTCCTGCCTCCGGATAGTGTCAGAATTAAATGGAATTGCAGATACTCAATTGATATTGGAGAATTTGTTATGGAATGGGAAAGCCCATTCATTTGATATCAGAAAGGAAGTTTAGGAAACACACAAAAAAGACAACATAGGGACCAAGAAGGAAGAAGTCTTAATAAATGGGAGACTCAAAATAAAAAGCTTCTCAGCAAAAGCAACAATCAAAAATGTGAAGAGAGAGCCTACAGATTGGGAGAAAATCTTTACCACATGCACCTCAGATAAAGAATTAATCTCTAGGATATATAAAGAACTCAAAAACTTAATACCAAAAAAACCCTAATAAACCAATCAATAAATAGGCTAAGGGACTGAACAGACACATCACAGACGAAGATATATGATCAATCAACAAATATATGAAAAACGTTCATCATCTCTAGCAATTAGAGAAATGCAAATCAAAACTACTCTTAAGATTTCATCTCTCTCCAATCAGAATGGCAATTATCAAGAATACAAGCGACAATAAATTTTGGCGAGGATGTGGGGAAAAGGGTACACTCATATATTGCTTTTAGGAATGCAAATTGGTGCAAACATTATGGAAAGCGATATGGAGATTCCTCAGAAAACTTAGAATAGCACCACCATTTGACCCAGCTGTTCCACTCCTCAATTTATACCCAAAGGACTTTAAATCAGCATACTATAGTGATGTGGCCACATCAATGTTTATAGCAGCTCAATTCACAATAAACTATGGAACCAACCTAGATGCCCTTCAACAGATGAATGGCTAAAGAAAATATGGGATATATATGCCATATATGAAGAAATATTACTCAGCTTTAAAGAAGAATGAAATTCTGGCATTTGCTGGTTAGAGTTAGAGAATATCATGCTAAGTGAAATAAGCCAAACCCACAAAAACAAAGGTCGAATGTTTTCTCTGATATGCGGAAGTTAATTCACAAAAAGGTGGGGCGGGGGTGGATAGGGAAGAATAGAGTTTCTTTATATTAGGTAGAGGGAAGTGAAGGGAGGGGAAAGGATATGGGGGAAGGAAGGATAGTAGAGTGAAACAGACATTATTACCTCATGTACATGTATGCCTGCATGACCAATGTGATCCTGCAATATGCATAATCAGAAAAATGAGAGATTACACTCATGTATGATCTATCAAAATGTATAAATGCATTCTACTGTAATGTACAACTAATTAGAACAAATAAATTTTAAAATTTAAAAGAAAAAAAAGAAGAAGTGCAGAACAGCAGCTCTGTCATAACTTGTTTTGATTTCTCTCTTACTTGAAGGGTTGGTGATGGCCATGATTTTGCCAGTTCACCATCTTTCTCTCCATTCTATTTTAATACATTTTATTAGTACAATAAATAATATTTATTATTTATTCATTATCATTTCAGCATGTAGTCAATATAAAAATGAGACATTTCACATCAGTTTGGGGTCCTAAGTCTTTGATTCTGGCATGTATTTTACACTGACAGCACATCTGAGTTCAAAAGTAGTTGCATGTCAAATTCTCACAAGCCATGTGTGGCTCATAGCTGTCAAACTGGAGCAGCTCTATAGTTATTTAGCATACAGGAGTTATTTAGCATCTAAGTAACTTGTCCAAGTCTGCCAGCTGATATGTGGCAGAGCCAAGATTCACATCTAGTTGGTCATGACCTGAGCTCATGTCCTTGGACATTTTGCTGTCTGCCTGAAGACGCAGTGTGGCCATGACAGAGTGGTTTCCAAAGGTCAAGGATGGGGTTCTTGCATATGGAGAGGGTCAAGATGCCTAGAATGCATTGGTGCATAAATGACAGTAGAGTGAGGCCAGCACTCCAGAGATGGTCCTGCGTGTGAACTAAAGGTTATTTGGAAGTCAAGAGAAGTCAGATTCAGGAAGATCAGAGAGGAATCAGAAATAGACATCTTAAAATTAGAGCAAGACAAGTAATGTTGATCTCTAAGCCATAGATTGTCCAATGAGTGGTTGAAGGAGAGAGGAAACCAAAGTCATTAGAGTTCAGGAGGTTAAGGAGTTGTGAGGGCAGGTATAAGAATGCAGGAGAACCACAGAAAGAAAATATGTAGGCAGGTACAGAAGCCCTTCCTTGAAGCTTATTACAGAGAGAAAACACACTTGAAAACAGAGCATGAGCTTTGACCAAGAAACCCATCAGTGAAGATAATATGTACAAGTAATTAATAGTCCCAGATGTGTCTGGGATGCCATGAGGTGAGTTTATAGCAGAAGGCACAAAATGATGGATGGATTGTATTTGTGTAGAAATGAAAAACTTCAGTACAACAATATAATTACAAGCAATGTTAAACATAAACACTGGATAAAACACTACAATATGAAAGAACTCAAAGGAAAACAACAGAAAAAATGGTGAACAGTGAATAGGCATCTCACAGAAAAACTATATCTAGTCGAGAAACAAGAAAAAAAAAAGACTCAATCTGCCTTATAATCCTGTTCAGGATTTCAGAATTAAAATTCACATAAGTACTGAAGTGAATCGTATCACATTGCAAAGTTGAAAACTAAACATATAGGTATGGATTTAGGAAAAGAGGCACTTTTGTAAGCTGTGGATGAGAATATAAACTGGTGTAGTCTTTTGGAAAGGCATTTCAGTCATCTTTTGCTGTATATCAAAAGACTTCCAAACTTAGAAGCTTACAATGAATGATATTGACAAGTGTTTCCTTGTCTCTTATGGTTCTTTGGTTCTGGTAGCATGCTCTCTGAGCAAGCTGTTGGCTAGGCTGCAGTCATGTGGTGATTCATCTAGGCTGGAGCATCCAAGATGGTGTCCTCACATGGTTGACTGTTGGCACCAACTGAGTGCAGGGAGCTCAGATTGGGCTCAACTGAAGAATTTACACATGGCCTCTGTGTGTAGCATGGCTCTTCACAGTAAGGTAAGGAGAGGTTTAAGAAAAAAAGATTATGTCTCAAAAGCACATATTCCAGGAAGCAGGAAATGAAACCTATTAGGTCAATAAAAATTCCATTTGTGGGTTGTATTAGTCAGGGTTCTCTAGAGGTACAGAATCAACAGGAAGTATGATTATAAAAAGGAGATTTATTAGATTGGCTTGCACAACTAGAAGCTGGATAGTCCACAATGGCCATCTGCAGGTGGAGAGCTGGAAGAACCAGCAGCTTCGCAGTACAAGAGATGGAAGCCACAGAACAGGAAGGATCAACAGTGCTACCCTAGTTTTAGTCCAAGGCTTCTGGAAACTGCCTAGAATATCACTGGCAGAGTCCACTTTGGAAGAGTGAAGTGAGAGTTCGATGTCCGCATATGATCCAAACAGCAATCAAGAACCCGTTCAAGAAGAGTCGAGCTTGCATCTTCATCTGCTTTTTTGTTCTTCCCACTTTTATTCTATCCAAGCCACAATCCTATAGGGTGGTGCTGCCCATGCTTAGGGAAGGTCTCCACTTTAGTTCACTATCCCACATTTCAAGCATTCCTAGACTTGCCCTCATGGACACACTTAGAAACCTCTTAATCATTGGCATTTCTTAATCCAATCAAGTTGACCATTCAAATTAGCCATTACATGGGTACACTGTTACTTCCACCATATTGCACTGGATTATTATGATGTTATTTGAAAAATTCAATAGGGCACAAAAGATAATTGGGCAATGTTTGTTAAAAATTTCCAGTATTTGTATATCTTTTTGTCATGGAGAAGAGATGTCTCCAGAGAAAGGTCCAAGAAGGTCCCAGAGGAAATGGGGAGCTCGACTCAGGACCAACAGATTCTTGGCATATTTGACAGAAAAGAATTTTAGCATGAGCCAGACAAAAGCATAGACAAATTTAAGAAGCAGATACACATTCAAGGGGGAATATGGGCTACCTCAAGAGTGAGAAGTTCCTTCATGGGTTGGGGTCCATATTTATAGAAGGCCTGTAAATAGAGCCAGACTGAATGGAGATGGATCAAGACAGATCTGCACAATTTCAGACCAGTTTTCCCTGCGCTTGGGTGTTTTCCTCATCTTACAAGGGTCTGGGCCAAAGGCCTGTCACTCAAGATTTAAAACTGTGCTTTCTGCATCTCAATGACTCATGGGCATTTCCTTTAAGACTCCGTGTATTTTTCTCTTTATCCTTCATCTCCATCTACTTTGTCCCCAGAAACTCTGTTTCTGAAAATTTATGTTAAATACACAGCTATAGGTATTTCTAAAGTCTGGGCTATTAGGGTGGGCATTTCAATTTGCATTTTTAAAGTGTTCAGATCTGAAGATCTTCTCATATTTCCAAATAAGAAATTGATTAGTTGATTAGTAACGGTGGACTCTTCTATCTGAAACTAATATTACAAAAATAATACTCAGGGTAAAGCATGCCAGTACTAATTATTTTAGGGAAAAAGCATGCTGGGATTTTTTTTTTAATGGGAGTCTTGGGCATACATCACTGTACCTATGTTACTTAGTATGTTGTCTTTGAAGTTTTCAGGGAAACGTGGGCAAACTTGCACATGGGTCAGAGACCTTTCTAAAAGAAAAAGGAGTTAAAACTCAACCCAGTCACCTTTGCAATATATTTATTTTGAAATTCAATCAGGTATCCATCACTGAAGCCATGAAAATTGACAGGAATTTACTTAAAACCCTTGCTAACAGAGTCTTCTCCCTCAAGGAGGACAAACTGCAGAGTGGAGAGATTATCCCCCACTGAAGTCTAGGTAAGCCCTCCTTATTTAAATGTAAATGGTAGAGAACCATTTGATTTTTATCAATTATGCCTCTCTTTGCCTCTTTAAAGAAATCATTAAAATAATCCGCCAATATATCTTGAAGTTACCAACCTCCTCCTTGAAAATCAGACTTTTATCAAACACTTAGGATATGTTTGCTGTTTTTTAAAAAAACAAAACAAAAATTGAGTTTGAATTTTAATTTTTTTTATATTTTAAAAGTGACACATTTGTAAAGTTTACAATCCAAAAGGTACAACTAGATAAACTGTGAAAAGCCTCTTTCATACTCTTGTCTCCCAGCCATCTGGTCCCCTCCCCAGCACTGAACAATAGCTTCTAGAATCTTGTGTATCCTCCCAGGGACATTCTAAGTACAGTATATAGGAGATCATTCCTGTTTCACTCTTCCTCTGTCCTCTTTTACATAAGCAGTGGCATACGATGCATATTGACTTTTTAGCACCCCCACACACACCCCACCCCCGCCCCGCGCTTAAAAATCATATCTTGAAGCAGAAGGCAGTAAGAGAAGCTTGGGGAAAAACTACCCTCCAGAGATATTTATATTAAATGGGGTAAAACTGGCAAAATCTTATCAGTCAAAATCTCTGGAGGTTGCTCCAAGTACTTACAACAAATTGAAAAAACATATATTCAGCACATCTACAGAAATGCAGTAAGAACAGTGGGAAGCAGTGGCATTTGAGCTCGGGGCTGATCTTGCCCTCTCACAGCTCTGTGTTTTGGGAAAGTTGCTCCAGAGGGCTTGGAAGCCACTGGGCAGCTCCCATGTCCCCCAGCTCCTTGGGGTAGAAGAGCTATTCCCAGTGGATTCGGCATCCAGTGTGCAGGACCACTGCCCACAGCTCCATGCTGCAGGAGTCCTATACTGCATGGGTGGTGGCAGCAGGGAGTAGTGCCTGTTTTCCTACAGTGCTTGTTTCCTTCCAGCATAGAAAGAATCTGGTTAAGTCTGATGAAAAGTCCAGTCTTTCAAAGACCATCTTATGGAAGACCTGCTCTGGTGAACTTAGTGGTTCCTATCTCCTTCAGCTTCCTGAGTTTGAAGAGCTATTCCAGGTAGATTTGGCAGCTTGTAATATTGGCCAATCCCACCCCCAGCTTTGGGCTTGCAGATACTCTATCCTGGGTGGTGGTGGCACAGTTTTTATCTCCTATGCACACGTAGCTCCTGTTTAGTAAGGAGGATCCAGGTGGTGCAGATGGCGATGCATCAGTTCCCCATCCAGTTCCCTAGTGTGAAGTTTCTGCCAGGGATAAGTTGGAGTTAGCATCAAAACTGGTAACACAGCCAGGCTTGCAGTGGTGCAGGCCTGTAAGCCCAGCTACGCCAGAGGCTGAGGCAGGCTGAAGCAGGAGGATCACAGGTTTGAGACCAGCTTCAGCAATTCCCACCAGGGAACCATAAGTGCCCCCAGATCATTATTGAAAACAATAGAGCAATCAGTTAGCAGTTAGTGGAGAATCACAACTGATTGTAATACTAATGAGACAGATTAGCCAGAAGCTTAATGGGGAGATCAAGGGAAGAGTCACAGAGAGACCAGCTAAACCCATACCAGGTGATCAGGATCTCAGTGCATGTCCAAGGCTCACTCCTCTGAGAGTAGATGGGGGAATTCTGAGCTACTAGTCTCTAACAGATCGTGGGGTAATCTCGCAAACTCCCTGAACCATGAAAGCCGTCTCCAAATCATACATATATCCAATGGTAAAAGATGAACACCTTTCTGGTGCATGGGACTTAAATACAACCTCTGACAAATTAGGAGCTTGCTGATTACCAGCTTTAAAGATAAAATTTAGGGGAAAGAATTGGAGTAAACATCAAAGGCTAAACATGTGCAAGGAAAACAGATGTCATTGAATGCTCAAGCCCAGCCACTACACAAACAACCATCCCAGCGTGGGGAAATCACTATCCAGAGTTGCTACAACATATTAAAATGTCCAGTTTACAACAAAAGTTAAGTGGCATGCAAAGAAACAGGAAAGTGTGACTCATAAGAGGGAAAAACATGGACAACAGGAACTGCCTTTTAAGTCTGCAAATGTTAAGCAAAACAGAGAAAGACTTCAAAGCAGTTATTATAAATATGTTCAAAGAACTAAAGAAGGTGGGGCATGGTGGTGCATGGTTGTAAATCCCAGCTTCCTGGGAGGCTGAGGCAGGAGGATTGAATGTCCAAGGCCAATATGGGCAACTTAGTGAGATCCTGTCGATAGATAGATAGAGAGATAGATAGATAGATAGATAGATAATAGATAGATAGATAGATAGATAGATAGATAGATAGATAGATTCAAAGGACTAGGATGTGTGGTTCAGTGCTAGAGGGTCCTTGGGTTCAATCCCAGTGCCAATAATTAAATATGTAAATAAAATGTCTAAAGAATCAAAACAGGTATGATAATAATGTTTCATCAAATAGAAAATATAAGAGACAGAAATGGAACCAATGGAACCAATTGAAAATTTTAGAGTTGAAAAACATTATAATTGAAGTAGAAAAATTCACTAGAAGGACTCAACGATAGATTTGAGCTGACAGAAGAAAGAATAAGCAAATTTGAAGATCTATCAATACAGATTAGAAAGCAAAGAGGAAAGAAAAAAGAAACTAAGCTTCAGAGAAATATGGGACACCATTAAACACAACATATGCATTATGAGTGTACCAGAAAGTGAGAGAGAGAGAGGGAGAGAAAGGAACAGAAAAAAAAAAATGCTCAAAGAAGTAATGGCTGAAAACATCCCCAAATCACTGAAATAATCTACACGTCTAAAGAGCTCACTTAATTCTAAGTGGAATTAAAACAGAAAGCCACAGCCAAACATATCATAGTAAATAAAGAGACAATGACAATACAGCCAGCAATAAAGAGACAATGTTGAAAACTGCAAGAGAAAAATGACCCAGCATACACAAAGGGACCCTAAGAAGGTGAGTCGACTCAGTCCCTACAGTTGACTTCTCATTAAAAACAATGGAGGACTAAAGGCCATGTTCAAGATCGTTCTGTCTCACCAAACGTGAGGCTGAGTTGCCCCAAAAGCTGGGGCAGAGGAGTCCCCAAAGGGACTGTTTGAAATCATTCTGAGCTGAGCTAGTGGGATTCCAGAAAAAAAGCACTAAACATCAGGGTGATCAGTCCAAAGCACCCCAGGTGGAAATTTGCTTTTGGAGTCTTGCTGCTATTCCATCACAGACAACAGGAGACATGGTTTACCTAGGTAAGTCTATGACAAAGGGGCATGGTGTTCACAGGAGGGCTTAAGGAATTTGGCTCAGTGTCAGGGTCACTTTCTTTCAGTGTTTTATGCAAGAACCTGAACACCTTTACCAGTGGAAACGTATAAGGGCCTGGCGTGGGTTCAAGGCTGCCAGGTAAAACGTGCAACTGGCAGGGCCACAGAACAGTCAAGGTGCTCTGTGTTCTCCTGGTTGGGACAGAGAAGAAATTAGAGGAGACCTTAGGGGGTGGGTGAAAAAAAATCCAAACCTGTAATTAAGAATCTTACGTTCTGTAAAACTATCCTTTAAAAACAAAAATGAAATGAAGATATTCCCAGATAAACCAAAACCAGAATCCATTGCTCTGACACACATACTTCTCTCTACTACAAAGCAACTGTGATCAAGATAGTGCAGTGCTGGCTGAAGGACAGATGGCATAGAAATGTGAGCTCAGAAATAAACTTTTGAGTCTGTGGTTGAATGATTTTTTGAAAGGGTGCTACCACCACTCAAAGGGGAAAGACTAGTCTTTTCCTTAAATGGTGCTTGGAGATGTAGCCATTTGCAAAAGAATGAAACTGTATCCTCACCCCATACACAAAACAACTCAAAATGGACCAAGGGCATAAATATAAGAGGCAAAACTATAAACAAAGGAAAACAGGAGTAAATCTTCATGAACTTGAATTAGGCAATAATTATTTACACAAAATATACAGGAAACAAAAAAAAGAGATGATAAACTACAATAAAATTAAAAGCTTTTGTGCTCATTAATGCATCAACAAAGTAAAAATATAATGTACAGAGTGGGAAATATATTTGTAAAATATATATCTGATATGGCACTTGTATATATATATATACATATATATATATATATATAGAGAGAGAGAGAGAGAGAGAGAGAGAACCCCTATGACTCCATTAAAACACAGGTAACTTGGTTAAAAAATGGGTAAAGGATTTGCATGGACATTTCTTCAGAGAAGATATACAAATTGTGAAAAATACAAAATAAATACTTAATAACCATCATGGAAATGTAAACCAAAATCAGGAGATATCCCTTAATCACCCTAGAATGGCTATAATAAAAAATGATGGGTAAAAATAAGTTTGGGTGAAGAGGTTAAGAATTTGAAACTTATATACTTATATAAACTTATATACTCACTGCTGCTGGGAATGAAATTAGACATCTACCTAAGAGAATTGAAGGCATGTTCACACAAAAACTTATACACAAATAGTCATTAGTAGCACTATTGATAAAAGTAAAACAATGGAAACAACCCAAATTTCTACAAACCAATAAATGGATAAAAAAAATGTGGTATATATATATATTAGAATATTATTTGGCCATAAAAGAGAATGAAATGTTGATACAAGCTATTTCATAAACCTTGAAAATATTATGGTAAGTGACAGAAATCAGACTCACAAGGCCAAAAATTGTGTGATTTCATTATATGAAATGTCCAGAATAGGCAAATCTATAGACACAGAAAATAATTGGTGACTTCCTGGAGCTGGGGAGGAGTGTGGGAGTGGGAGAATGTCTGGTGAGGGGCACAGGGTTTGTTTTTGGAATGACTGTGATAATGTTTGCACATGAATAGACTAAAACCCCCTGAGCCACGCACTTTAAATGGATATAGTATAGTGCGTGAAACACAAGTCAATCAATACACATAGTTTCATTATGTATGACTTACAATCTCTCATGTGGCGAGTCAAGTTCTTGGTGGGGCTGTAATCATCTGAATGCAATGGGGCATGAGGCTCTAATTCTCAGTAGGCTGCCCAGTTTGGGTTGGCTGTGCGTGGATGGCCATAATTCATTATTCCTTGCCAAATGGCTCTTTCCATGAGGCTTTCTGATTATCTGCAAACATGGTGGCTAGCTTTCCTCAAAGTGAGGGATCCATCTAAGGGAGCAAGGCGGAAAGTACCTGCATTTTATGATCCGGTCTTCTATACCACAGTCTTTTTACCAAAGTCCTATTGATTGCATTAGGGTGGGAAACCAAGAGGAAAGAATCACTGAGGGTTCTCTTGGAAGCTGGTTCCCAAAAGTGGGAATTAAATTCTGCTGGCTTCTTAGGGACTTCAGCTTCCCCAGCTCATTAGTCATAACTACTACTCAACACCACCCTAATTAAAGACACTGTACTACTGTGATCCCTGAGGCCTGTGGAGGGGCGGGCTGAGTTTCTGGTGGGATCTGAGCGTGCGTATACACACTTACGCACATGCAGAAACATGTTGCTTTTTAAGTCTGACTTATTGGTCTGAAAGTAATGGATCCTCTTAGAGAAATAAATTCCCAGCACAAGTTAAATATGAGAAACCTCATATGGTTTTTCTTTTTCTTCCAAATAACCATTTACTATGACATTTACTTGGCAAACCTATTACTCCCTAGGAAATGCCTTTCCCTGCTGCAATCCTCTGATTAGGAACATAGAGGCTTCAGTTCATCAAGTTGAGGAATCATGAAAAACACAAAGAAGACCCTGACACCAACCCCCCAGGGATGTTTTCAAATCAATTTAGTGGCACCTGCTTGTATCAGGCCAATTAAGGGTCTGTGAATTTATCGGTATTTCCTGAAGTAACTCAATTAGGGTTTTGGAAAAAGATGGATGATTTTGTGATTATCTCCAGGAGATAATATGTAAGTGAATTTTGGCCCACAGGATTTTATGGGGAGACACCAAGGTTGAGCAGTTTACATGCTGACTGTAAGAGTGTTGCTTTGTCCTTAGTGCATGAGGGTTATCTTCTCCATTATGCAAAGCAACTGAAAATAAATCTAAAGCTTTCTAGTTGGCAGCGGGAGGAGACACAGACGACCCATTAAGGAATGGAAAAGACAGCAGAGGGAAAGTATAGAGCTGCTTAGATGCTGGGACCTCAGGACTATGACCCTGGATTCCTCTTAGCACCTGATATCAACATGAGAGCTGGACTCTCCTCCAGCATTTCTGTGGCTCATCAGAAGTCTCCCCCAGTGAGACTGCTGGTAAATCCAGTTTTCTTCATATCACACCAGTGTCCCTGAAGTGGTAATAATCAGGTTTGGATATGAGGTGTCCCCCAAAAGTTCATGTGTGACCCAATGCAGGAATGTTCAGAGGTAAATGATTAGATTTTGAGAGCTGTAACATAATCAGTGGATTAAACCATTTTATGGATTAACAATTGAAATGGATTCATGAGTGGTAACAGTAGTCAAGTAGGTGTGACTAGAGTGTGCTCTTGGAGATTATATTATCCCTGGTTCCTTGGTCTTCAACTCTTTCCACTTCCTGGTTGTTATGTCCTGAGTTGCTTTCCCCAGCAATACCCCTCCACCACGATGTTCTGTCTCATCTTGGGTGCAGAGCAATGGAGTCAGCCAACCATGGACTGAACCTCTGAAACCATGAGCCAAAATAAACTTTTCCTACTCTAACTTGTTCTTGTTGTGTATATTGATCATAGCAATTCAAAGCTGACTAACACAGAAGCGGGGAAGGGAAACAAACCTGAGCTTCAGAGCTGTCTGGTCCATTGCTGTTTGTTTGTTTATTTTGTTTTGTTTTTTTGCTAACCAGGTCTATGACCTTGGACAAGTCATGTCTCTGCAATAGACCTCATTCCTATTTTGAAAAATGAGAGAATTGGACTAGCTCAGAGGGTTTCTAGACCTTCTGAGAATGTCTAGAATTTCCATGCAGTGATTATTTTTTATTATTGCCAAATAAAGAATTTTTAACAAAAATTTAACATCTACAATGATTATAATTCTATTATAATGTTAAACACCAAAAAAATGAAAAATGAACATCTCTAAACAAATGGATTCCTTAAAATAGAAAAATGATTTTATGAAAAACTTAATATTCTTATGGCTTTTATTTCTTCACAGACCTTTGAAAATGCCACAGAGCAGCATTTGAGGATCCAGGCACAGGCTCTGGCAGGGCCTCTTCTGCTTTTACGTCCCAGGACTCTCTGAGAGTGTGTGTGACCATGACTGTGTTGACTTAAGGCCGCAAGTCCTCCCAAGCAGGCTGCGGGGAACAAGGCTCCTGCAGGCAAACCAGGTACTAGCATGGCTTCAGCCCCTCAGGGCCCTCCCACTCAGGGCCCCCTCTGACTCCCCAGTCTTAGCTGCCAGGTCATCTCAGCCACATTAGCAACTTATGGTGCCAAGATTTACTTGTCCAAACACTTCCATTTTATTTGGAAAATTTCCAAGGTAAAAATACCTTCAGTCTGTATCAAAATGCCTTTTCATCTATTAAGATGCCTCACCAGCACCACTTCCTTTCAGGGTTGCATACTGCTGCCCTCTCCTTTTGAGGGGAGTGGATAATTTACCACTTTCTACTTAAAATGGATTCCATGGACTGCATGGCTGTAGGGCCCAAACCCCTACAGCCACTGAGCAGTGCCATTGATTAAGTTGTGTCTTCCCCCAAATTTATATGTTGAAACCCAAATTCCCAGTGTGATTATATTTGGGGGTAGGTCCTTCAGGAAGTAATTTAGGGTTAGATGAGGTCATGAGGGTGGGCTCCCATGAGGGCACTGGTGGGAGGGCCCTCATGGGAGGAGGTGTTGGAGAGCGTCCTTTCTCTTGCTCTCCTCCCTCTCTTCTCCCTCTCCTAGCACCACACAGCACACATGGTCCATGTGAGGCGGTGGCCAGGAAGAAGATAAGGTGGGTTACTCAGACTGAGGTATGGCACACCATTCCTCAGCCGCATGGAGTCACAGTAGAAGTAACAGCCCTACCTCCTGAGTCACTTAGAGCAACAGTTAGGGTGAAATGGTGATTCTCTAAAAGAAAATTGAGGAATGTATCCCTGGAAGAAAAAACAGCATGTCCAGTCTAGAGAATTACCCATAGTCACAAAATGGGTCATCTAAATGAAGGCTTGGTTCAAAAATTGAGGCAGTGTAGTGTAGTGACTTGAGTCCCCATCTGCCCTTATTAGTTGTATAACTTTCTGGAAGTTACTTAAGTCTTTCTGTTCCTCATCTGTAGAGCAGGATCTGCATGAGGACAGAATTAATTAAAATAGTTCCTGTCACAATCTGAATGTTGGCTCCTATTATGGATAGTGTTTTGTAAGGTTGTGCCAGCTAGGGATTGGGCACTTGGTCAATAATACACAAACCAGTAATGGTGGATTATGAAAGCAATGCCTCAGTCAGTACACAGACCTCATCTCTGAGGGGGTGCAGTGATCAGAGTGAACCCCTGGTGTTGTCTTGGGGTCAGGAGAATGGTCCGAGGGAGATAGGCTGGCTTCTGGGGTTCTGATGGACTATTAGTACCACCAGAGTAGGTACCTCTGTTTTCCAGCTAGATTCATTTGTAAGGGAGCCACTAAAACTACATCGCTTGTCTACCTCAGTCTTGAAGTCTGCTCAGAGATGTTTGGGGCCACCTGGAATCTGGGCATGAGCAGTTCTTGTTGTGGTAAGGGTATCTTTGAGGAGATTTTGCCTTCCTCCAAGTCAACAGCTTCTGTGACCCAGGCACTTTGGGGAGATAGGAATCAGAAAACCTTGGCTCCTGGGCTTAAGGGGTTTGTGAAGTAACAGAAAAAGAACAGCCCAATACAGAGCACATGACAAGACAACGTGCCATGGAAAATGCATGAAGGCAGGCAGTTTAGTCAGTTTCTCTGTCACTGTGACTAAAAGACCTGACAAGAAAAATGTTAGAGGAGGAGAAGGTTATTTGGAGGCTCAGAGTTTCAGAGGTCTCAGTTTATAGATAGCCAGTTCCATTCCTTGGTGGAAGAGTGTAGTAGAGGAAAGCAGCTCACATGATGATCAGGAAGCAGAGAGTGAGAGAGAGAGAGAGAGAGTCCACTCACCAGAAACAATATACAAACTCCAAAGGCACAGTCCCAATGCCCACCTTCTCCAGCCACCCTACCTGCCTTCAGTTACCATTTAGTTAATCCTCATCAGAGAATTAATTTGCTGATTGAGTTATGGCTGGTGTAACCCGATCATTTTCCCTCCAAACCTTTTTGCACTGTCTTACATATGAACTGAGGGGACACCTCATGTCTAAACCATAACAGCGGGTGAACTCAAATCTGGATAAAGATGGAAAAAAAGAATGAGAAATTGGATGACTAAACAAAGCATCTGTCTTTGAGAAGAAGCCCTGTTTGATGGGGCTCTGCACAGGCAGAGCAGATAGCTGAAAAGTGCAGAGACAGTGAGGGGAGAGAAGAAGGGGGAGGCAGAACTGGTCACTCCTTTGTGGAGAGTTGGGGGCCGTTGTCTCTGTGGTTTTCCTGGGTTTTAGTGAGATTAGTCCTACACTTGAACATCTGCCAAGTGTGTTAAGTGGAACTGTCAAGAAAACAAATGATAAGATTCTAGAGCCATGCCTTTAACATTTTGAGAGAAAATGATTTCTATTCTGCTGAACTTTCAATCATATAGGAGAGTAAAGTGAAGTTTTTAGAGCTATTCAGGCTCTAAAAACACTTCTCAAACATCCTTGATCATAGAGCAATGGGATGGTATATGCCATCAACCAGCAAATCAACCAGGAAGAAGACATGAACACCCAAGACTTAGGAAACATGGGATTCAATATGCCAGAGGTGGGGGTTCTTAGGACAATGGCAAGGGAAAATTCCAGAACATCAACTATGCAGCAAAGAACACCCAACCCAGACTGCAGTAGGTGGGAAGGCTTCAGGAGATCTCTTTTCAAGAATCTGAAATTATTCAAATGCTTAATATTCCTAAATATTGAGGCAGGGGGACTTCTGTTTTCCAGTTTGGTATGTAAGGACCTTAGAAATCACCACTCCTGTTCTAACAACAAGCAAAAAACTGAACAAATTGTAAATCAACACCATCAGAGGAAAGCCATTTGGTAAACTATTGGCCCAAAAAGTAAAGAGACAGACAGGTGGACAGACAGACAGAGGTAACCAGTCATAAATGCACAGTGCCAGGATAGGAAAACCTGGACTATAATTGTCAAATTGCTGGAGGTTCAGTGTGGACAAGTCTGTGCATTAGAAAACTTCAAGGAGACCCAGTCATGTGAGGGGCCCACACATTTGTGTTTTACCTCTAAGAGTTTGGTCAGGTCCTCATGGGGAGTATTGAAGAAAAGGCCCCTTGTGCTTCTGACAATGGGAGGGGGAAAGAAAACATCTTAAAGTATGCCAGAGCCCTCTGTTCTCCTCAACTCTTAAGTTTCTCAACCTGAACCTAAACTGATGGGTTGTCAGAGGCTGTCTGACCAGAAGGAAGGGAAATATCCTTAGTCCAGCCAGCTCTGGCCTTCTGTTATGATTTGCATTTGGAATGTTCCCCGAAAGACTCAAGAGTTAAAGTGTTGGTCCCCAGTGCAGTCATGTTCATGGGGGGATTTAGGGAAGTGCTGGATCGTGAGGAGCTCTGACTTGATCAGTAGAGTAATCCAGTGACGGCATCATAATTCGATGGCATTGTTGAGAGGTGGTATAAACTCTAAGAAGTGGACCTCGTTGGAGGAAGTGGTCACTGGGGGTGTGCTCCGGAAGGGAATGTTTTCCACAGCTCCCTTGCTCTCTCTTTGCTTCCCAGTCGCCATGAAGTAAGCAGTTCTGCTCTACCACTTGCTCCCTTTAATGATCTGCCTTGTCAAGGGCTCAAATCAATGGGACCAGGTGACCATGGATTAATATTTCTGAAATCATGAGCCCAAATAAAATTTTCCTTCTTTGATTTTCTCAGGTATTTTGTCACAGTGATGGAAAGCTGGTTAAAACAAGTCACCTTGTCAAACCCTGACTAAACAGATCCAAGGCACAAAGCAAAGATCCTAAAATTCATTTGCCTCAGTTCCTGAGATAATCCTCCATTTCCAATGTTTTCTGTGTCTTAATACAATTTGTATAATTCTGTCCATCTTCCCTCCTTGCTTTCCTTTGGGTACAACTGTGGCATGGTTCACTGTGACACTATCTGTCCCAGATTACTGTCACTCCAAATAAACCCATTATCTTGAGAGGATCTCTCTCTGTTATTTTAGGTTGACAATACTAAGGGCCTTATTTAAAGAGGATGAAAACAATTTACAGAAAATATGAAGTTTATTTAATAATAAGAACAAAGAAAGTTAATCAAGATAGAAAATAATTCTAGGAAAAGATCAAAAGATTGTTGATAATAAACAGTGTTGCATATTTATGATGATAATATTATAAATTATTGATTTATGATGATCATATAATATTTATGATGATAAGATTATGATGATAATATTGGACCACATGAATATTGGTCCAATCAGAATGACTGTTGCTTCTATGGGAAAGATGGGGGTATATGTAGGGGTTTATAGAGAAGTAGAGGGAAAAAAGAGAGCTAAATCCTGGTTACCCATAACAGAGTCAACAGGTAATGCCTAACCCTGAAAACTCAAGTAGCAGCAAGATGCACATGCTGTTTAGAGATGCAGAGGTCAATTTCAAGAGCATTTGCTGAAAAGTAGCTACCTCTGAGGAACTGGAATTGAGAGGGAGGTGGGGCAGAGGACTAGTGTTTTTTTCACAAGCCTTGTAGAAATGTCTCTTTGTATAAGAGGCAACTATGATGCATAAACATGATGCTCTGACAGAAAATCAAAGGTGTAGAAGCCAAAGAGACTGAGGTTCAAATCTGTAGGAGATGTGTGGTCGACCCTCACATGGGGCGCTTATGACAGGAGATGGCAGGTGCCTTTTTTACTGACCAATTCTCTGACACCAGCTGGTATCCAAAAACTCAGCTGAATTCCTGTCACTGTGTACCTGGAGATAACATCAGATGCACGGGCTAAGGCTCAGTCCCACAAGACACTAATCCCACTCCAAGCCTCCTGTACTTCTGGTCAATTGGCTATAAATTAGAGGATCCCATGACTCCATTTCCTAGAGGAGTTCCCAGGACTCAAGAAAACATTTCACTCCCATTTACTGACTTCTTTTAAAGGATCTAAAAAGATGAAGAGGTACACAGGGCAAGGTCCTGCGGGGTCCTGAACATAGGGGTGTCTAGCCCTGTGGGATTGGGATGCACTACCTGCACTGGATGAGTTCACTATCCAAAAGTTCACCGAATCTTGCTGTTCAAAAGTTTTTCTACAGGCTCCCCCTCCTTCCTGGAAGTTTGTGGATGAGGTTGAAACTTCCAGTCCTCTAATCACTTGATTTTTCTGGTGATCAGCTTCATCCTGAAGGCCATCTTGGGAAAGGTGACCTATCCTAAGTCATCTAATTAGCATAAACTCAGGTGTGATTGACAGATGCTCATTATGAACACCAAAGACATGTCTATACTCAGGAAATTCGAAGAATTTTAGGAGTTCTGTGCCAGGAACCTGGAACAAAGACCAATTATCTTTCTTATTATACTACAACATTCCAGTTGCATTCTAATCCCAGTGGTTTAGATCCACTGAACTCAATTTCTGCATCAGGAAAATAATACAAATATTTTGTATTGCTGTGATGATTAGATGAAATGTGGTTTATCAAGTAATCTGACATATGTTGAACTCTGAGCATGTATTTAACCCCTTTCTACCCAGCGATTTGGTCTTGTGGTCTCCTGCTGCACATGGGAGAGAGATCATGTACCTACCATGGCTGTGGCAATAGGAGAATTTCAGAAGGCTGGTGTGTCTTAGTGTATCTTGTGTTTCTATAGCAAAATACCAGATGCTAGATAATGCATAAACAAAAGAGGTTTATTTAGCTCACAGCTTTGGAGATCCAAGAGCATAGTGTCAGTATCTTCTCAGGTCTGGTGAGGGCCCTGCTAGCTGTGTCACAATGTGGTAGAGAAGCAGAAAGGGAATTGAACACGTGCAGAGGAGATCACATGGCAAGGCAGAAAACCAAGCTCAATTTATTATAACAACCTGCTTTCTGGAGACTCATTCTGGCCAGAGCTACCTAATCACTTCAGAGGGTGGTAATTTCATGACTTAACTACAAAACACAGGAAGAAAAATACCACGTGTTCTCACTTACACATGGGATCTAGAACAATTGAACTCACATGAACAGAAAATAAGATGGTGATTGCAAGGGACTAGGAGTGAGGGGGTTGGGGAGGGGGTGTCAAAGGTAGCAAAGTCTGTTAGACAGGAAGAATAAGTCCAATTTTGGGGGGGGTCGCACAGCATGCTTAATATGGCTAATAATTTAGTAGTGTATATTTTAATATCACTAAGAAAGTAAACTTCTAATGTTCTTATAACAAAAAAAGTTAATAGAGGTGATAATTTCATCATTCTGCATTGTATTAAAAAACCATAACACAACTTTGCACTCCATGAATATATGACTGTAATTTGTCAATATATAACAAAATCAACAACAATAATAATAAAAATAATAAATAGATGCAGAAATTAGATTGTGGTTAGAATATCAACTTCCAAATTAAAGATGGGTTGAAGAACATGGCTTGGACCTATAACCAAAGAGGTGGGGTTACCACCCCCAAGTCTAGGTCCTAAGCTGACATGCTGGAAGTGCAGGCCAAAGAGCAGACATTTGGCCAGCCAAGGTTACTTAAATCTGAGTATGCATGTGACTCACCAGAGGGTCCTGTTGGCACACGTGTTCTGATTCAGTAGGCCTGTGGTAGAACCTGAGATTGTTTTCTAACCAACTCCCAAGTGCTGATTCTGGGCCAAGGATTTCATCTCCAGTAGTAAGGACCTGTTTCCACTGAAGGTAATCAGGATCAAGGGTGTGTCCTGGGCCCAGCCGCAGGGGTGCTTACTGCTTGGAAGTTCAGGGGGAAGGACAGAAGATGTTCAGCATTTGTTCAACCTGACTGCACATCAAGTATTTGGGGAACTTCAAAATACCATGACATCTACATTCTATCCCCTGAGATCCAGCCCTGGGTGTCTGGGAATTGAGAAGTTTGAAACTTCCCTGATGATTCTGAGACCAACCCAATGTTGGAACCCCCTATCCTGGAAGGCCAATGTTGCCTGGAAGTTCTTGTTTATGGGCTGGGGCAAGGACTCTGAAAGTGTCCCTCCTAGAGTCCATGCTGGGTCTAGGGTAAGATGAGAGAGGTACCAGCCTTGGGCTGTAAGGGTAAAGGGAAGGGGCACCTAAAAACTCAGTAACAGATGAATAATATTTTAATATAATTTTTAAAATCAAAATTAACACAGTCAACAATGAATGAAATATAAAAATTTTAAATAAAGACAATCTGTAGCAGTGCCTTGTGGAGTCAGCCATATTGGAGCATTTGGCAAAAAGGAAATTGACCTACTTATCCTTTAGGCCATGTGCCGGATTTCTATCCTTCTAATCCCTAGGGCTAATCAACCAGCTAAGGAAAATCAGAGGTGGGGCTGCTGTCTCACCTATGTGAGTCCCTCCCATCTCCTAAACACTGATCCTGGGAATAGTGATGGGCCACCTTTGGCCTCAGACATTTCAGAACTGGGTCATAGCAAACCTTTCAATGAAGTAACCAAGACGGTAAGAATAGCAGACATTTATTGAGTTCTAAGTGCTTTACAAATAGTTGCTTTACTCCTCACATCAGTGATAGGAGGTAGGCACTACTGTCATTTCTTTTTACAGGTGGGGAAACCAAGGCACTGGAATTTAACAAGCTTGCCCAAAAGAACACAGTGAGAAAAGCAGAAGTGAGAAATCAAATCCAGTCATTCTGGCTGCAAAGTCCATCCTCATAGCTTCTTGGCCAAAAATGTATCCTTTATTTCATCACATAATGTGTAACAGAGCCATGCAATGAAGCCATGCAGCAACTAAAAATAAAATTAATAAAAAAAAACTTCTAAAAAGCCAAACAAGTAACCAAAGAATAACATCAGTCACAGAATGACCAAATTTGAATAATGGGAACCCTTTGTCTTTATTAAATTTCAGGTAAGAAATTAAGCTCATCAAATGATGTTAGAAGTTACAGATCTAGAAATCTATTTCCTTTTCTGGTGAGTCCTTCCTGGCATGGACAGAGGAATGCCAGGGGCCACAGCGTGCCCATCATCGGATGGTATACTTGTCCCACTTCTTCTCCGGGTCGTAGGGCTCCCAGCGGCTGGCAGGGAAGATGTGCTTGTTCTTCTCGTACCAGCTCCTTAGCACCACCTTGCCTGCGTGCGACTCGTCCTTCTCCATGGTGGCGTCGCTGAGCAGCCGCACGTCATCGTGCACGTCGAAGTTGAAGAGCGGTCCGCTCTTGCCCCGGGCCTTGGCGATGATGAAATCGTAGAAAGTGTGGTAATGCGGCAGGATGAGGTCCTCCTTGATGTACATGAGCTGCTCCACGCCGGCGGAGCGCAGCTCGCGGAAGTCCTTGCGCAGCCCCTGCAACGCCTTTTTCAGGAACTGCTGCACTGTGCTACCTTTGTTCATGCGCACGGTGCGCCGGTGCCCTGAGCCGTCCCAGTAGCTGAAGGTGATCTCCATCTCCTCGCTCTTCACCTTCTCCCGCTTGGCCTCCCACTCCTTGCGCAGCTCCTCTCGGAGCTGGTTCTCCTCCTCCTCGCGGTCACGATCTGGCAGGAAGCTTGTGTCCACGTCGGGATTCTTGCCCAGGTTCTTCTTGCTCTTGCTGGCCTCCGCCATACCGTCTTCATTGCGTTCGTCACCGTCGCCATCGTCGACCGTGAAGGACAGGTGGGAGATCTTGCGCTTGCGCTCTAGCCTGCGCTCCTTCTCACGCAGCAACTCCAGTTGCAGCCGGCGCTCTTCCTGCTGTTCCTTCTTGGCCAGCTGCATTTCGCGTTCCCTCAGCAGGGCCTCCTGTTTTGCCTTCATGTCGTTCAGGGTCACCAGGCCCACGGTGCTGGACTTGAGCTCGGCCTCCACGGCGTCGTAGTGAGCCGAGAACTTTTTGTCCACTTTGGACTTCATGATGGTCTCTTCGGCGATGCGCTGCTTCAGCACCTCCATCTGCTCCTTCTGCTTCTCGCGCTTCTTGATCAGGTGCATGGCCCTGCCGGCCTCCCGCATGGTGCCCTTGTACTGCGCCATGCCTGGCGCTCAGCACAGCTCAGGCTCCTTTGGATACAGTTCCTTTCTCACACCTTGGAGTTCCTGGGCTAATCCATGAGTTCTGCAGCAATGAAGAAAAAAGCACATGAACTTGAAAGTAATCCACATAGCATCTTTATTAATGGCCTAAACCAGCACCTTATGAAAAACATTCTGTCATGTGCTGACCAGGTATGGTAACCAATCAAGTGAGACCACTGAACACGGGAAATGAAGCTAGTGTCATCCACGTGCTGCTTTTCCTATTTTATTTCTATTAAGTTAAATAGAAATAGCCACTTGTGACTATTTCTATTTAAATTAATAGTGCAGGGCTACATTTTGAGACCTGCACGTGGAGAGGGTTGGTTTATAGAGAAACCCTTTGTGCATTGATACACTTTCAGGTACCCAGTCAAACACAGAAAAGCAAGAACCAGAGCATCAAGAGAGTCTGAGCCAGAGTTCTTGTGTATTGGTGGTGGTGGTGGTGGTGGGGTAGCTGGAGAGTTTGAGAGGAAAATGTGTCCCCTGGTGGGGAAGGCTAGCCTGGAGTAAAAGCACCTGTCTCCTCAGTTGAATTGCTCTCCTCGGGGGAGAACATCTGGGTGCCAGCAAGGGAAAAAGAGTCAAATGGAAGCACCTTCCAGAATGCACTTCTGGAGGGTGGTGATGCTAGCTCAAGTTCCTAGCAGTGTTATGGGCAGGGCAGTCCAAGTTAGTTGCTGTCCCTGCCTCTTCCTGAGGAATACTTCTACAGTGACTATTGAGTTCACTTGTGCAGATGCTAAGTGGACCTAGTCAGTGGACCCTGCGTCACTTGCTATGGGAGGTAAGGCATCAGAGGAATCATCTGCAGTAAAGGAGGGCTAAGTACAAAATTGTCTTCTTGGTTTCAGCCATAGCAGAGTGAGGCCTCTGCCTGATTTTACTGGACTCAACTTGAGCTAACCATCTTTCATCAGGACCAGTCTTCTCTTCTTCACCCTGCAGCTTCCTCATCTCTGATGGACTCAGCCCCATGAACAGTGGGTATCCTTTCATGCTACCTGTCCCAACCCCTCCCACATGCCTAAACCCTGCCACTGTGCCTTCTGGAGCACAGGGCTTAGCAAACTCTTGGAACCTTCCCTTTACTTTCTGGTTCTAACTGGAGTCCAACTGTTCCTTGAGGACACCTTTTGTCCCTGTGGCTCCCTAAAGCTGAAGTTCTTTTCCTCTGATATTCCACATCTTTAAGTTTAATGAGGGACTAGGGTTGTTGTTTCAAAAACACTTCTTTTCTTTAGTATTCTCAGCTCCTCTGAAGCTCAGTCGCCTTCCTCTTCCATCCTACATCACTGCTCTTCTGGGTGTCTCTAGCACCTTGATCTCTTCCAATAAGCTCTTACCTTGACTCACTCACTCTTCTACCCACATGGCCACACTCCAGCTCTCATCACTACCATCTATGAAATCTGAAGTCTCCCGTCTCCTTTCCCTTCCATTTCTGTACTCCAGTATTCAATATCACAGCTTCTCCTGATAGCTCAAGAGCTCCCGATCCGAAGGCTTGTCCTTCTCCATTATCATCACACCCTCATATGCTTCCTCCCTCCCTCCCCATCAAAGGTGGAACCTATTCCTAACACCCTCATGCCCCTTCCCTGCCATCATTCTCACCTGAAAATGCTTTATCCTGGCTAAACCCAGACCCTCTCTTTTCAGCAACTGAATCTAGGTAACTATTTCTGGAGAAAATAGTTCAAACTGCCAAGGGGAACCCCCTTTGTTTTTTTCTCCTGGTGGTGGAGTGCTAGGGGATGGAACCTCGGGCTTCACAGGTGCTAGGCCAGCGCTCTACCACTGAGCTACACCTGCAGCTCAGAGGACTCTGCTGTCCTGCTCTCCAAGACAATGATTTTGCACTTCCTCCCATGTCTCCTCACATCTTCCTTCCTACCCCAAGGGGGCTAGAAAACATTTGCCAGAACACTGCACAGCTATTCTTCAATAATGGAATCCTAGCCCCCTCTCAATGTCATAACCCTGAGACTGAGTTCAATTTGTTAGATCTCTTCTACACAGCAATATCCCTAAATATGCATTCTGTGAAAAAGGGATTCTAAACTCAAATAACTATGGGGAACTCTGAGTCACTGTAAGCCTTTAATATGTTTGTTTCCAATGCAGCTCACCAAGGGACCCTGTTGGGAAAAGGGTGCAGAGAATTTCATGTTTCTACATGAAAAGCACAGGATTTTTAAGTGCTTCTACTGCTTTAGGATATCTAACATTTGCCAAAAACAAAGCTTCGTATGACCAAGAGACTGGAAAAACAGTGTATGCCAGCCTTCCCGCCAAGCCTCTTCTAGCAGTGATGCCTGTGGGCACTACGTTGGTAAGAACCTCTTCCTCATATGATGATAAAACGTGCTACCTACATACCACGAGGAAACCGTAGGGACCACTCACCAAATTGTCCGAACTAAAAACTTAGGCGTTTCTACTCTGGTACACATATAATCAGTTACAGAAAAGTCTTATTAGCTTTTTATCTCTTTGCCTGTCACTTGTCTTAATCCAGGTAATTGGCACTTTTTCCTTCACCTAAAGCCTTCCCACTGTTGGCCCAATAGTACTGTATTCTTTTCCGTGCCTCTCTTCTGTATGCTGTCTACTGGGATCCTGATAATATCACTCATACTTGAAAATTTGACTCCAACTCTCTCTCAGGAGGATTGAATCAGGATCCCTTTGTCCTACAAGGTCTCTAGAAAGTGAAGCCACCCACCCATTCCCCAGCATTCCATGCCAGGCAGAGCCGCCTTGAACAACACCTTTCCTGGATAGAAAACGCCTTCCATAACTATTACCTTTGCACATATTCAAAGTCCTGTCCTCCCCTGTGCCAACCTTCAGGCTCAAGTCAAACATCACATCCCTTTCTTCTACCACTACCACCAATCACAGATGCACAAAGTTACCAATGCTCTCTTAATTACTTTTCTTTCAGTTGACATAAGTCAGACTGTCTGGCCACCTTTTTTCCATTTCATAATCTAGCCACTCACACTTTTATCCAATCGATTATCATTGACTGCACCCATCAGAATTGTCCTTTCTCCAGTGTAATTGGAACCTGAATGTCAGTGTAGTCCCTAAACCTCTTCATTCCTCCTCCCAATAGCTAGTGTCCACCCCCTTAATTTAGTCATAGCCTCCAAACATCATAGCCAGGATCCAAATTAAAAGGTTTAGCTTGGAACTCTTGGAAAAATTTAACAAGAAAAAAAAATTACAAAACAAAACAGAAGCAAATTTACCCCAAAACTCTGACATCCTGATCTTTAGACTTCTCCCCAGTTCCAAGATGGTAAACTCTTCTTGAACTGGATTCTCAGTGAAAAGTTTCCTACTAAATTAAAGGCTACTGCTTTAAACTATTTTAAATGTTGTCAACGATAACAAGGATGATATAACAGGGGCAGGAATACTAATCTCCAATAAGCAGAAAGTACTGATTAAATATGCAGATTTTAATTTAGAAAAAAATGTGAGCTCCTTCAGGCTTAGTCACAAGGTAAAACAACATGCAAACAGCAGCATTTTTTTTTTAAATCCCATAAAACGAAAATTTTAAACTATTTTAACAGGGAAAAAGGACTCTGTTTCCAATGCAAATAAAAACAGTAAAATTTAACAAAGAACCTCTTTGCTATAATCAGTTTTCAGCTTGCCATGCACCAACTGAATTCTGTTTTAAAATGATTGTCCTCCCAGTGGCAGATTCACAGTGCTTTTCTCTCCAGAGTCAGCCTTAAAATGAAGCAGCTGGCAGCAGGCCAGGGCTGGCCCTTCCCTAACAAGCCAGATGGGGTCTAGGGTGTGTCCTGATTGCATCCTCGCTCAAGGATCCCTCCAACACCATCACTGAATTCTGAACTCATTGTCACAGCAAAGCCATGGGGTCTCAAATCAACCAGATGCCAAAAAGAACTAGTACATGACCATTACAGAGTTCTGACATCAGACCAGGAGTCCTTTAGAGGATATTTAAAGATGAATATAAAGTTGGAGGTGTTGCATGCTTTCTGATGGGAGGTTAAACATGCCTTCCAACATTTGCTTGGTATAAAGCCAGTATTTTAGCATGCGATAGGGTAGGAGGAAGTGCTCTCACATGTTCAGAGACAGGGAAGTGCAAAATATACTAGCTGACCAAAGCTTAAACGAACAACCCATGACTTCTAAATGCATTCTCTGGAGAAAAAGAAATCCAGACCAAGCAAGGGAGAAATTAAACCTAAGAGATTAGGTTTCAGATTTTAAAATAGGTTCTGTACCATAAATGTCTCTAAGTTTTGTGAGATCAATTTTTTTTCCTTAGTTTGTTCAAAATAGTATATGCTTGATAAAATAAATTTAAGAAAATGCAAAATATTTTATATCCTTGATTTGAAATGAAAAGTAATAGTAAAGGGATTAATACAAAGTCAAGCATTTCTGGTTTATTGCCGTCGTCTGTAGAGGCAGCCACTTTCAATCTTTGTGGATGTTTCTTCTGGTATTTACCTTTTTAAAAAATAATCCTTACATTGCTATTTTTGTGATGAATCAATTTTAGATTTTACTTATTGACTTCTTATTATGGTGGATAAAATTTTAATTTTTCCTTATGAGAGATAAAAATGTCCAGCCAACTACGTGAAGAGGGTATTTATTATGGAGGTTGTCAATATTTAAGCTAGATAAGAAAAATGCACAAGATTAACATATACAGCAGACCTAATTATGAATATAGTGACAGAGAAACAATCATGCTAAGGCAACATTGTTTTCATTTCCAAATAAATTTTCATTAATTAGCAGAGCTCTTATATTCTGTTGGCCATTGTGATCATTACTAAGAATAAACATATAATACATTTGATTCTTACATATTTATTCATTCACACATCCTCATCTATTTTCATAATCATTACTTCATGTCCATACTCTAAAAAATTTTATTTGTTCTAATTTGTTGTACATGACAGTAGAATGAATTTATACATTTTGATAGACCATACATAAAAACAGTGTAATCTCTCATTTTTCTGATTATACATATTGTCCATAGTCTTTTATCTGCAAAAATACCTTATGCTTATTATGTTTTGAAATCCATAGTCCAGGCTGGATGGTTTCCTAGCAGGTTCTGGAGGAATACCTACTGTTGATCTCACTAGTATTTCTAGGGGAGACCTATTTATTCTTTATATATCTAAAATTTTCTTTTGTGATCTTGTTTTAAAAACCTAAATAAAATAATAACAGGGTTGGGGATGCAACTCAGGCAGAACACTTGCCTAGCATGTCTAAGGCCCGAGTTTATCACCAACACACACACACACACACACAATAATATCAAATTGAATAAAGAAAGGGAGAGGGGTAAGAGAGCTCACCAGTAAAATCTTTCTATATATAATTTACCATGAATATCTCAATGCTTGCAGATACAAATCTTTTAAAAAATAGCAAACTAGACCTAAAAGGAAACTTCCTTGATAAAAGATGTTTTTGAGAAATGAACAGCAAATGCCACAATTAACAATATATTTTTATGTCCTTTATGATTTTCTGAAAAACAAAATCATGGGGAGTTTTGTACCTAAATGACTACAGATGTTCCTCCACTTACCCTGGGGTCATTTCCTGACAAACAATTTGCAAATTGAAAATATCCTGAGAAGAAAGTGCATTTAATACCCCCAGTCTACTGAGTGGCTTAGCCACCAGGCACTCTGAAGAGCATCAGAGGTCCCCCTCATGATCTTGTGGCTGATGGACGGCTGCAGCTTGCTGACCCTGCCCAGCAACACCAGAGAAGATCAGGCTCCACATCGCTACCCCAGGAAAGATCCAGAGTATGGTTTCTACTAAATTCCATAGCTTTCACACCACCAGAAAGTCAAAAAATTGTTAAGTGGAACTGTTATGAGCTGGGGACATTCTGTGTAAATTGGGAGGAGGTCAAAGGGCTCTTGGGAGCACTGGCTGGATGATGGCAGAGATGGTAGTGCATTTAGTTTTGAGATTTTAAAGCATCACCTGAAATAAAGTTTTTGAAGGTATCACCAGGGAAATGAAGGGGCATGACAGAAAGCAAGGAGCTTGTGCCTGCACAGGAAAAGGCTGAGAAAAACGCAGTCAGAGGTCAGCTGTGTTAGGCAGCTTCCCATGACTGTGACAGACACCTGGGACAAAACGACTTATACAGAGGAGTGTATTTTGGCTCAGAGTTTTGGAAGCTTCTGTCCATAACTGATTGACTCTTTTCTTTGGGGTACATGTGGCAGAGGAGTTGGATTAACCTGTGTCCCACCATCCCCTTTGAGGCCACACCTCCAATGAGCTAAGACCTCCCACTAGGCCTCACCTCTTAAAGGCACCACCACCTCCAATCATGCCATGGGCTGGGGACCAAGCCTTTAACATCTGGGACTTGGGCGACATTCCAGATCCAAACTGTAGCATCTGCCTAGAAAATGTTCTAAACAATTTAGGAGTGACTCCCCTACTGCGGGTCCCCTGGTCACTTAGAGGAAGAAGGGGAAGTGGTGCTTAATGTAGAAACGCAAAGCATTAGTGTGACACTGGCCAGTTGCTCCCAGGGTCCTTTTTCTGTTTATGAAAGTGCAGTGTAGGTCAGTTTTCATCTGCATCTCAGAGTGAGGCCTGGCTCAGCTGATGTTTGTGTAGGCGATTTAAAAATGTGCATTTAGGGCAACTCTGGCACTTTGCTAATCTCCTTTTGTTCTAGATATTTTCACCAGTGAAGATTGTTGGTTGGCTAACACGACCTGTTCTTTCTTTGCCAAACTATGAGAGCAGATGGTTCAGATCTTGGGAAAGGGACAGCAGTGGGACTCCCTGCCTCAGAACTTGAACTTTCTCCCAACTTGGAGTGGTCCTGGGTGAAGAACTTCATCAGAGGAGTGGCTGCTGCTCTGTGGGACATTTGGAGCTCAGTGGTGGCCACAGGTCACACTGTTTGCAGTCAATGCTAAGAAGTGGCAGAACAGCATGAGTGTCACAGTCCAGCATGCCTAGGGATGAACTGGGTTTGCAGCAGGAAACCCTGTTTCTGAGGTCATTTTCCAGAATGGCCACTGCAGGATTCATGGATGATGGGACAGGTAGAGGGAAACTACTTGAGACACCAACTTCTTGGCACTTGGATGGGGAATGACTGTCCAATAAATTCAGGAAATCAAATTCTGAGATAAGAGAGTGCTTTAGAAAATATCTGAACCTGAAACTGACCTTGAATGAGCTGGTAAAGGACAAAGAAGCCAGCTATTGCATCATGCACTTGTAATCCCAGTGTCTTGGGAGCCCAAGGCAAGAGGATCACAAGTTTGAGGCCAGCCTAAGTAACTTAGCAAGGCTCTGAGCAACTTAGCTGAGATCCTGTCTCGAAATAAATAATAAAAAAGGAGTGGAGGATGCGGCTCAGTAGTGATTCAATTTCTAGTATAAAAAAAATTTTTTTAAAAGCAAAAAGCAATCTCTGGGACCCTGAAGATGAAGCAAACCAGAAAAATATTGGCTCTTCTCATAATAACCACTAACTTTGGAGGTCACACAGCAGGGAAATACATTACTGGTCCCTCACTGGTTTGCTGTAGATAACATCTCTGGCAGGTGGGTTATGATGGGAATGGTGGTTTAGGTGACTCTCCAGGGACCTGAAGACCACTTTTGCTGAACACACTGACCCTTCACGTGGGCCTGTGGATGTCCCATGGGTGACTGGAATGGGTGAAAAGGCCTGGCATCTCTGTCTTCCTGTTGTGACTGTCTCCTTTGATTCCTTGACCTTTTGCCAGATTCTACCCAGCTCTGCGTGTCGACCTGCGGAACATTTGAGAACATTTTGTTCTGAACTACAATGCAGGCCTAACTTGACCTAGACTTGCTTAACCTCTCTCCTCTCCATTCAAGGCTAAAGACACCTTCTAGCCACCAGGACTAGAAACACCAGACCATGAAAGGAGTGAAAAGAGGTGGCACCCGAGTTCCTGGAAGATCTCTGCCTGTTCCCAGAAAAGACATGAACGTCCCTCCCATCTATTAGCCTCTCTCTTTCCTTATTCCTCTCCCATGTCTGTGAGGCCTCAGCCTCCCTGGGACTGACAAGCTGATTAATGAGCAAATGAGCATTTCACCTTCTTCTCCATCCTTTGGCCACTGAATAAAGCCCTCCTTTCTCCCCAGCACTCGTCTCTTGGACATTGGGTTTTCTGTGGGATGAATCTCTGAACTGGGTTGCGTAATACCCACCAGAGTGCCCCACATGTCTGCTGGTGATTGCCTGCCCAGGGAATGACCACCCTGGAGCACCCTGGAGCTTTTAAGAAAATGCATTCACACTCAAACTTCATGGGACACCAGGCCAGTTAATTTTCCCAGAGCTATCATGACCCTCTGGGATCTGCCAGTCCCAGGGGGTTGATATCCTCTGTGATTACCACTGTGCACTTTCCTCGGCTTATCATTGTTAGGACATTTTCTTTAAACAGACTGCAAACATGGTAGTGCTCTGGTGACCGGAGAGTTGAGCGATGCTGAGACTCCCAACTGGTCACCTCCCACCTCCTCCATTTTAAATCTCTCTGCAGACTTTAACTTTCTGTCAGGGGCCCTGTTTTTTGTGGTAATAAGTCAAATCTCAGAAGAAACAACTTCCTGGTATATACTCCTGACACCCATCACCTTAATATGTGGCTAGAGAAATGAAAAGGCATGAGCTAGTTGCTCAAAGTTTATCTTTATATGTTTTTCCCTAAAGCTTTATTTTTTCAATTAATTTTAAATGTTTATAGAGTGTAATTCACTCGTTTTGGTGTGCAGTAATGTAAGGTTTGACAAATGTCTAGATTTCTATAATTTTTGACAAAGTATAAATCATGCTCATTTTCACTTCATTTTCAGAGGTGCTGCTTGGGGCACCTGTGGTGGAAAATCCCTGTTACTCATTCCAGTTGACAAGAGATTCAGAAGCCGCTACTGGGTCCTGTGAGCTGATTTTCTCATGACTGAGTGTTTGCCAGTTGAGATCCACAGTACACAGCCCAGCCCTTAGGTGGCGCTCTGCCCCTCTACACTTTGAGGGTGGGGCAGGCACACAGCTCCAGCTGGTGAGATCCTGGACTCTATGGCCATCACATACTGTGACCACCAAGCCCTGGCCCTAATACCACATTTCGTGTTACCATTATTCTGAAGAAACTCTGGCTGGTGACTTCCTGCCTCTCTAGTGCAGTCTCAGCGTCTTGATTGATGACAGACTTCTGGGGAAAGGGAGGGGAGTAGGATGCTTGACTGTTGCCTTCCTATGGAAATATGTGTGCAATCTGGTCGAAGTCCTTTCATAAAAAACTCTTCTCAACATCTTTAAAAGTTTCTAAAATTCAAATGTAGCGAAATTGACTCTCTTTTGGTATGTAGTTATCTGCGTTCTAGCATACATAAAATCACATACAGCAGTTCTTCTTTATATATGCTGTTCATGATTTCAATTATGTGCAGTCAACCACAGTCCAGAAAATATTAAATGGAAAATTCTAGAGATAAACAAATCATAAATTTTCAATCTCATGCTGTTCCGAGTAGTGTGATAAAATCTCTTGCGGTCTGCTCCATTCCACCCTAGATGTGAGTTATCTCTCAGTCCAGTGTGTCCATGCTATATATACTACGTGCTCATTAGGTATTCAGTAGCCACTTACTGTGGTGGTATCACAGTGCTCTTGTTCAAATAATTCTTATTTCACATAATAATGGCCTCAAAGCACAAGAGTAGTGGTGTTGGCAATTTTATTATAGTATGTAGTTATAATTGTTCCACTTTATTATTGATTATTGTTGTTCATCTCTAGTTGTGCTCAATTTATAAATTAAGATTCATTACAGGTATGTATATATAGGGGAAAATATAGTAAATGTATGGAGTTTGGTACTATCCACAGTTTTAGGCATCCACTGGGGATCTTGGAATGTATCTCCTATGGAGAGCAGGGGATGGCTGTCATCATCATCACAATCAGGAAGAGGACAGTTAAATCACCTCAGAAAGCTCCTTGCATTATCCCTCTGTAATGACGCTCTCCCCCACTTCTGCTGACAACCACTGATATGCTTTCCATGCCTTGTATTTTTGCCTTTTCCAGAATGTCACAAAATATAATCATACAATATGTAAGCTGCTGAGTCAGGATCATTTCACTAAGCATAATGCCTTTGAGAGTCCTTGTTGTTGCATTTTCCAGTGGTTCAATCCTTTTTATTGCTGAGTAGTACTCCACTGCACAGAAGCACCACTGTTTATCCATGAGCACAGTGAAAGACATTTGGCTTGTTTCCAGTTTTTGTCGTGTGAATGGAGAGCTACTATAAACATTCCTGCAGAAGGTTTTCATGTGGACATGTTTCCATTTCCCAACCTATGAACAGGATGGCTAGGTTATATAGTACATCCTAATAAAGTCTACCAAATGATTTTCTACAGAGACTGAATCATTTTGCATTCTGAATGGTATGTAGGAGTTCCACTTACTCTGCATTCTCATTAGCACTTGGCATTGTGTGTTTTTACTTATTTTTAAAATTTTAGCCATTCTGTTTAATAGATGTGTGGTGGTATTTCTTTGTGGTTTAAATTTATATTTTATCAAGTGGCAAATAATCTTGAGTATCTTCTCATGTGCATACTTGTCATTATACATCTTCAGTGAGGCGTCTTGTTTAAACCTTTTGCTCATTTTCAATTGGGTGTTTATTACTCTTGAAGAGCTTTGAAATTTTGCATTCTGAATACAAGTCCCTCATCAGACCTGGGATATATGATAACTTCTACCAGTATCTAGTTTCTCTTTCATTTTTCAGAACCAAAAGTTTTAATTTTGATGGATTCTAATTTAGCAGCTGTTCATTTGTGGATCAAACTTTTGGTGTTTATGCCTCAATGAAGGTCACAGAAATGCTCCCCTGAGATTCCTTCTTAAAGTTTTATGGTTTCCTGTTTTCTGTTGGGATTTATGATCCATTCTGATTCAATTTTCATATTTTAAGTTCAGTATCATTTTCCTGTCACCTCAATGTTGAACTTCCTTCAACATTGTTGGTTTTAACCTGTCACCCAGTTTTCTCAAAAACCAGCTGAAACCTGCCCTCTGTCATGTGAGTCTGTGTTGGAGACAGAGGAGTTTTACCCGTCAGAATTTTGAGGTGATGTCAGAGACTGCAGAAAACAATGGGAGATGCCAGCCAGGACATGTCCCTCTGTCCTTGACCCCAGTGCACAGTCTGCTGTGTGCTGAGACGCAGCCATCTGCTCTCAACGGTGTTACTGGTCAGGTCACCATCCACAGCCTGCCTTGGGGCTTCCCCAGATGATTCAAGAGAGGCACCGGTGGCCATTCTGACACTAGGAGAGCCCATTCTCAGTCCCACTCTTCATAAGATGTTGGTGTGGGAACCATTAATCTACAGCCATGCTTGCTTTGTGACCAAAATTCACCAGCTGGGGTTTTGCTGAGTCAGCAGGACTATCCACCAACGTCCCCAGGGTTGGATCTGGGTCTTGGTGTGTAGGTGATGATGCATCTTGTCCTTTCTGGCATAACGTGCTGTGAGTGATGTTAAGGATGCTGAGAATCCAGTGGCAGATGCGATGTAAGCGGTGGGAGTTCCTTAGATTTCTTAACTGAGACTGTGGGAGACCATGGTCACAGCCCCCCAGCCACCATAGTCACGGGGTTTATACCCAAGCATGGATGGCAACCAAATGTGGCCAGAGGGTCTTCAACAAATTGACTATTTTGCAATGATGTAATAGTTCTCTGTACAAAGGTTGCCAAGTCCTAGGGGCAGGGATCCCCTGGGCAGGACCTGGCTGACTAGATAAGGACATAGAGCTTGACATTTTTGCCAGTTCACATGGCCCCTTTCCAGCCCCGTGTGGGTTACTTTTTCTGCTCTAGGATGTAGCCTATTGTGTGTTTGATAAACATCTGTGGAGGAATGTCCTGTGTGAGCATGGGACACTGAGGTGCTACTGATAGTGACAGCATTAGGTATTACGGTGAGCATGATCACAGCCTCACACGGCACCACCTCATTTTTCATTCTCTTTTTAGTGAAGGTATCGAAGCTCACTCTTTATAAATCCCCCAGGCTCTGGAATCCTGTGCCTGGAAAAGTGGCAATCACAGATGTGGTGTGGCAGAGTGGAAGTCACACTGCGTGAAGTCAAGAGGCCACGGTGACAGGATAGGGTCCTCACAGTGGTGGACTGAAGGGAAGTCATGCAACTGCTCTAACTTTTAGTTTTGCCACCTAGATAATTAGAAACTCAGGTTTTCTGCTCCTTTGGAGTTGTACAGGGCTAGGAGTCAACCAAAAGAAGTTCTTGAAACTCCTCTACGTTGATCACAAGATAGGGACCAAGGGAGCCTCATGCTGAGGTGTTTGTTTCATGTCTCTGATGACTGGTTATCTAGAGTCCAAACTCCAGTTTCTGGGGGCGGGGAGATGTCAGCCCTACAAAGCATCGGATCATAGGGTCGTATCAGCTGGGTTCACAACAGGGCTGACGTGTCAGCAACCCAGACCAAAGGCTAGTCACAGGGCTGGGGAGGGTTGGAGACAGGCCCAGGAGCCCCTTGCTGGACAGTGGAGGGGAAGGAGGAGGTCACTGGCCTTCACAACCAGAAGCTGATGGGACAGCAGTGCTCACTGCTTCAAGGAGCCAACACCTTTGGCAGGAACTTATTCGAAAAAATGAACAGAAGAAACTAAATCCCTGCGAAACCTCCCCATTCCTAACTTCCTGGACGGGGAAGATTTTTTCTCCTCTCATTCTTCCCTGGAAAACCCTGTCCTCTTCCTGCCCTCCCTTCCTTCCCACATGTAACAGCACTGTCACCTGCCAGGGGCTTCCTTGGCACTCAGAAGCCTGGGATGGGGGACTGCTCTCTACCACCAAGGGGACTACAGATTGCCCAACCCGGAGTTCCCTCTGATTTATGGATCACTTAATTATTTATTTTAAAATAAAATATTTTTGTATGACATGAATTTTGTAAAAAGAATATAAATGGTCTCTATAATCTTACATCTGCGAGGTGACCATTGTTACTGGTTGGCACTTCCAGAATTTAAATGGACATGTCAATATGTATTTTAATATAAAGGGGATTATTCTATACACCATTTGAAAACCTTAAACAATATATCATACTTTTTTCCATGGTAACATCTAAAGGTTCATTTGATTTTTTTTGATGGCCTCAAAGTATTTCCAGATAAGAATGGAACATAAATATTTTATCAACTTTCTATTGTTGACATCCATTTTCTTTTTTTTTCACTCTAAAATGATCATTTTTATACATATACCTCTGTGAGATAATTCTTATAGCACCTGGCACTTAATCACTTAAAAACATACAAGTTATAATTATGAGTCAACTCACCCTTCCTTCCCTCCCTCCTTCCCTCCCTTCCTTCCTTCCTTCCTTCCTTCCTTCCTTCCTTCTTCTTCCTTCCCTTCCCTTCCCTTCCCTTGCTTGGGATCAGACCCAGGGCCTCACTCATGCTAAGTAAGTGCTTTATCACCAAGCTGACCCCCAGGCTCATATTAATAATATTTTTTTAACCTCATAGCCCTTGACATTGAATTTAAGTTTAGCATCTTTTATATCTTCCTTAAATTTCATGATCAAACATTTTACCTGTTTTTCTACTGAGATTTGTCCTTTATATGGACTTACAAGAACTCTTTGTGTATAGAGAACACCAGCCTTGATCTGTCACGTAACTGTGTCTCTCAGTGTGTTTGTCCTCCCTCTCTCATCCCCACCCCTCTTTCTCTCTCTCTCTCTCTTTCATACGGGGGATTGAACCCAGGGGTACTCTACTAGTGAACTACATCATCAGATGTTTTTTAATTTTTTTTTAAATTTTGAGATAGGGTGTTGCTAAGTTGCTAAGTTGCTGAGTCTGGCCTTTAACTTGCAATCTTCCTGCCTCAGCTTCCAGAGTAGCTGGTAAAGGCCTGTGCCACCACCCTGAGCCTGTTGTTTACAATTTTATTTTGTTTGTTACTATAGGTTGGGCTTTTTTTGGCCACCATACGAGTTTTGTATTTTTATTTTTATTTAGCCTAATTTGACATTCATTTCCTAGGTAACTTGTGATATATCTATATATCTTCATACATGTGTAGTTTTTTGTACATATATAATTATTCTACTTAGGATCTATTTCTAAAAATACTGTAAGGCAGGGATCTAATTTTTTTTTCCTAAAGAAGGTACTAAATTAAAATAGAAGCTTAAGCTGGACCTGGTGGTACATGCCTATAATCCCAGTGACTCAGCAGGCTGAGGCAGAAGGATCTCAAGTTCAAGGTTAGCTCAGCAACTAAGTGAGGCTGTAAGCAACCTAGTGAGACCCTATCTCAAAATAAAAAATAAACAGGGCTGGAGGATGTGGCTCAGTGGTTAAGCATCCCTGGTACCAAAAAAAAAAAAAAATTTTTTTTAAATTTTTCTCAACCTGTTCCATGGGCCACAGGAATTCTTGCTAATTGATAAAAATAAAACATAATACAAATGAATGTTTTATAGTCATCTGCAAGTTACAAAGTTTGTTTGCAAACCTTATCAGTTGAGAGTGTTCTATATCAGGGAAGAAAAAAGTCTGACGTAAACTGGCTTCAACAAAATATTTAGTGACTCACTTATCTGAACAGATTTGTGGTCAGATGGGCTACGTGTGGGCTTAATTCAGAAGTTCGTCATCTCGCCTTGCCTTCCCTCCCTACTTCTTCTTCTTCTCTTTTTTATTTTTATTTTTTGATTCCAGGGATTGAATCTAGGGGTGCTTAACCACTAAGCCACATCCCCAATCCTTTTTTTATTTTTTATTTATTTTATTTTTTTGCAGTGCTGGGGATTGAACCCAGGGCCTTGTGCTTGCAAAGTAAGCACTCTACCAACTGAGCTATATCCCCAGGCCTCCATTTTTTTATTTTGAGACAGAGTCTCACTACATTGCTTAAGACCTTACTAAGTTGCTGAGGCTGGCTTTGAACTTGCAATCCTTCTGTCTCAGCCTCCGGAATCGCTGACTGGGATTACAAGCTTGTGCCACACGCAGGGTTTCTGCTTCGTCTTTAGTCTAGTACTCTTAGGACCACAAGGGATCCCAGCAGCTTCTGGAGGCTGTGTGCTGTCTCATTTGATTGCTCTCTTTGAAGGGTGAGGGAGTTCATCCCCAGATCTCCTAAATAATTTCTCTGATTTTTTAAATTATTGTGGCCACAAAAGCCGTAAATAGTGTCTTTAGATGAAATCACTCAGGACCTACCCTGGAACAGGTGGTGAAACCTGGGATGTGCTAGGGAAAGTTGGACATCCATCCAAATAAAAATGAGGGTCACACAACCAAGAGAAATAGAGAAAGAAAGCTGATGATCAGATTAGCAAATATGCATGCTCACCATACACATACTCCTTTTTGAAAGTTCTAAGAACCTGTGAAGATTGCTAGCCATTAACTTCTCGGTTTTATAGATGGAGAGAGTAAGGGTTTGAAGACGTACATGATTTTCCCTTGGTCACTCACCAAGCTCAACTCTAGATCTTATGACTGAACTTTCTGCTCTTTCCAATATTTTAAATTACCTCCCTACAGGCTGAAAGCCATTACTGAGTATATGAGACATGTCAATTCTACGAATCATTTAAAAATTAAAAGGTCACATTAATGAATTCAGCAAAGTAGCAGGATATAAAATTAATGCTCATAAATCTAATGCATTTTTATTCGTAAGTGATGCATCCTCTGAGAGAGAAATTAGGAAAACTACCCCATTCACATTAACCTCAAAAAAAATAAAATACTTGGGAATCAATCTAACAAAAGATGTGAAAGACCTCTACACTGAGAACTACAGAACACTAAAGAAAGAAGTTAAAGAGCATCTGAGAAGATGGAAAGATCTTCCATGTTCTTGGATAGGCAGAATTAATATTGTCAAAATGGCCATACTTCCAAAAATGCTATACAAATTTAATGCAATTCCAATTAAAATCCCAATGACGGACCTCATAGAAATAGAGCAAGCAATCATGAAATTCATTTGGAGGA
>JAJEJO010000764.1:461839-574572 GCA_020662805.1 Glaucomys volans | reverse complement strand
AAATAGACAGGTAGATCAATGGTACAGAATAGAGGACACAGAGACAAACCCACATAAATACAGGTATCTCATACTTGACAAAGGAGGCAAAAACATGCAATGGAGAAAAGACAGCCTCTTCAACAAATGGTGCTGGGAAAACTGGAAATCCATATGCAGCAAAATGAAACTAAACCCATATCTCTCACCCTGTACAAAACTCAACTCAAAGTGGATCAAGGACCTAGAAATCAGACCAGAGACTCTGCACCTAATAGAAGAGAAAATAGGTCCAAATCTTCATCATGTTGGCCTAGGACCAGATTTCCTTAACATGACTCCCAAAGCGCAAGAAATAAAAGCACGAATCAATGATTGGGATAGAGTGAAACTAAAAAGCTTCTTCTCAGCAAAGGAAACAATCAGCAATGTGAAGAGAGAGCCTTCAGAGTGGGAGAAAATCTTTGCCACACACACTTCGGACAGAGCACTAATCTCCAGAATCTACCAAGTACTCAAAAATCTTTACACCACGAACACCAATAACCCAATCAATAAATGGGCCAAGGAAATGAACAGACACTTTACAGAGGAAGATCTACAAGCAATCAGCAGATTTATGAAAAAATGTTCAACATCACTCGTTATAAGAGAAATGCAAATCAAAACCACCTTAAGATTTCATCTTACCCCAATTAGAATGTCTTTTATCAAGAACACAGGCAACAACAGGTGTTGGCGAGGATGTGGGGAAAAGGGTACACTCATACATTGCTGGTGGGAGTGCAAGTTGGTGCAGCCACTCTGGAAAGCAGTGTGGAGATTCCTTAGAAAACTTGGAATGGATCCACCATTTGACCCTGCTATCCCACTCCTTGGCTTATACCCAAAGGACTTAAAATCAGATTGCCTCAGTGATGCAGCCACATCAATGTTCATAGCGGCTCAATTCACAATAGCTAGATTATGGAATCAACCTAGATGCCCTTCAGTAGATGAATGGATAAAGAAACTGTGGTATATATACACAATGGAATATTACTCAGCCATAAAGAAGAATAAAATTATGACATTTGTAGGTAAATGGATGATGTTGGAAACTGATATGCTAAGTGAGATCAGCCAATCCCAAAAATCAAAAAGCCGAATGGTCTCTCTGATAAATGAATGATGATGCATAATGTGGGGGGGGAAAGATGGCAAGAATGGAGAAAAGATAGCTAGCATAGAAGGAAGGGAGGGGTGGGGGCGGGTGGGGGGTAAAATTAATAACAGAGTGTGTGACAGATACCATTGCCCTGTGTAAATGCATGAACGCACAGATGGTGTGACTCTATTTTGTGTACAACCAGTGAAACAATTGCTGTACTGCATTTGTGTTCAATAAAAAAAAAAAAAGAAAAAAAAATTAAAAGGTCAAAGAGAGATCTTAGCAATTGAATGTAAAGGTGAGTCATGAGGATTTGATACTCTTAATAGAGGCAGAACATTATATAATTTTCCACCATGGTGGATTCAAGATAGAAAGTGGGATTCTCCCAAAGCAGAGCAGAAGCCAAGGCTTATGTGTGATTGGTTTATTTGGGCATGTGGACAAAGAAGGGAGGGCCAGGGAAATGAGGTAGGAGACTGGGGAGGAAAGTCTCAGTAGTCATGTCTATTGGTAACTGCTGGTGTTAGTTAGCTTTCCATTACTGTAACAAACACCAGACACAATCAGCTTATAAAGAGGAAAGTTTTATTTTAACTCATAATTTTGGATGTTTCAGTCCATGGTTAATTGGCTCCAATGCTTTGGGCCTGTGGCGAGGCCCCACATCATGGCAGAAGCACATGGCAGAGGAAGCTGTTCATCTCATGCCAACCAGGGTCCTACAGTTTCCTTCAAAGGCATGCTTCCAGTAGCCTAAGACCTCCCACCGGGCCCACCAGGCCTCACCTCTTAAAGGCTATCTTTTAATACTATGATCATGCTGAGAACAAAAATTTTAACACATGGGTCTTTGGAGGATTTTCCACATCCAAATGACAGTAACTGCTTGATGCCACCGGATCTTTTGAAAGCTCTCTGAAACAAATCTCAAAACCATGGGAAGGGGAAAAAGGGATCTCCCAACCCCCATGGTTAACGGTTGCTGTTTAGTATATTAACAACCCCACATAAGTAAGGACGCTGTGAGTTGCCGCAGACATCCCAGACACCCCCACACTGCATTAGGGAAGCAGGAATGGGAAGTGAGAAAAGGCCATCTGGGGTACTCCAGCTGGAATTGCAGTAGTGGCAGAAAAGAGCCAGGACCAGAGCATTTTAAGAGGGTCACGCAAAGTCTTCAACATATTAGGCACTTAAGCCACCAATACCAAACTTGAGTTAAGGAAGAGATGCATACACAAGCCCAAATTCCCATTCTCCTACGCATTTGGTATTTCACGCCTGGATTATTACCATCACCTTCTAAAAAATAATAAGAAAAAGTCTTCCTAGTTTCTTCTCACTTAACTCCTATAGTAGTCTCTTTAAAATACAATAAAATTTTAAAATCACTTTCACTGAAAGGGTTCATTAGTTCCCTACTTGCAGGATAAGACACCAAATGCCTTTGTGTAGCATTCAACCTCCTTGACGATTGGTTTTACCATAGTTAAAGGTCTGTACTTCCCATAAGCACCCCAGCTAGACTCCAGTTAGTCCCATTTTCTTACCTTTCAGCTTATGGATCAGCACGACTCCTTCTTGGTGCTTTTGCTAATATCACGCCCCCTAACGGATGGGGATAATATGCAAAACATTACCAACTGCTCTGGCAGGTACTGACCAATCAGCATGCAGGCTGACCCATGGGACTGAGGTCAAGTGTAACTGCCAAGTGGGGTTGACCAGGTGTCAGTCCTGCCCCCAGCCTCCACTCCCCTTCGACTCACCCCCCTGAAGTTTTCCTGGACTGCTGCTGCTCACGTGGGCCTTTCCTTCTTTGAGATTAATTACGACTTTGTGTGCAGAGGTAGCATGAAAGAGGTTCATAAGACAATGTGACAGCCTGCACCTCCACCTCTTCACAGCACATTTTTTATGGGGACATTTTCATCGTGTTTCCCACAGAAAGAACAATATAATTCAGTCTTTCCTATAATTTTGATAAAATTTTGGTCTTTTGGTTGATCAAAATAAATTTTCATTATTGACATTTTAGAAAAAAAAATTTCAATTTCAAAAATTCATGACCCACAATGTCAGAAAATGTTGGAATTTTATTTCTAAATAAGTAACTGACGAAAAAAGGGGAAAGCATTTATTCAAGAGCTAACACTTCCCTGGTGAATGGCTCCCCATTTTATTTCTTAGATTTTGTCAAATATGGGGGAAACCTCATAGAATCCTACTAAGAAATGTAGTAATTTCTATCACGTATGAGCTATAAAATTTCAGGGGACTTAAAGTTTCCATGGAAACTTTAAATGGCCATTAGATATATCCCTGCAAGGCAATCCAATGCCAGAATGGTTAACAATATTTTAACCTTTGTGGTGATCTTAAAACATGACCTCCAATTTTTCTGGTGCTTTCCCCTTTGAGAGGTGGGTCTCCATCTCCTCTTCTTGACTCTGTACAAACTTGTGGGTTGATTGTAACCCACAGAATACAGAAAAGGTGAAGCAACTGCTGCTTTGTGCCCCGAGATACTCACATCTGGAGTCTGGACACCCCTGTATGAAGTCCAGCTTCTCTGCAGCTGCCCTCCTTTGAGGAAGCCGGTATGGGTACTGCACTCATAGCCCCAGTCCAGCTGACAGCCAGGTCCACCCCAAGCATGAGTGTGCATGACTCCATTTGATCCCAGCCTGGAATGGTTCATTTTAGGTGTCAGTTTGACTGAATTAAGAAATACCTAAGACAGCTGGTAAAGCATTATTTTCAGGGTATCTGTGAGGGTGTTTCCAGAGGAGATTATAATGTGAGCCTAGGTGGGGAAGATCTTCCCTCAGTGTGGGTAGGTGCCTGGAAAGAATAAATAGAAAAGGCAAAATGACATCTCCCTTTGTGAGCTGGAGCACATGTATCTCCTACTTGGAGATTCCAGTTCCAGGGTTGTGGGCCTTGGACTTCAGGACCAGTAGCTCTCTGCCCAGGGACTCAGGCTTTCTGCCTCAAACTGGGAGTGACAGCATTGGCTTCCCAAGTTCTGGGGCTTTAGGAATTGGACTGAACCTTGCTTCCAGCATCCAAGGTCTCCAGCCTGCCTGCAGGTGACCTATTGTGGGCCTTCTCAGCTGCAGTTAGGGAAATGCAAATTTCATTGAGATTTTATCTCATTTTAGTTAGAATAGCAATTATCAAGAATATAAATAATAAATGTCAGCAAAGATGTGGGGAAAAGTTACACTCGTATATTCCTTGTGGGCCTGCAAATTAGTGCAACCACTCTGGAAAGCAGTATGAGATTCCTCAAAAAAACTAGGAATGGACCCAACATATGACTGAGCTATCTCACTCCTTGGTTTATAGCCAAAAGATTCATGACACTGTCACATTAGTGTTTATAGCAGCACAATTAATAATATCTTAGCTATGGAACCAACCTAGATGCCCTTCAATAGATGAATGGATAAAGAGAATGTGGTATTTAATCACAATGGAGTATTACTCAGGCCTAAAGAAGAATGACTTCTTGACATTTGTGAGTAAATAGATGGAACTGGAGACTATCGTGTTAAGCAAAATAAGCCAATCCCAAAAAAACCAAAGGTCAAATGTTTTCTTTGAAATGAAGAAACAAGTCCAAAATAAGTGTGTGTGGTGGGGATAATAATGGAAGAAAGATTAGTGGAGCAGATAAAGGGGAAAGATGGAAAGGTAAAAAGGATGGGATAGGCAAAGACAGTGGAATGAATCTGACCTAACTTTTCTATGTACATATATGAATTTACCACAGTGAATCTCACCATTGTGTACATCCACAAGATACTAATTAAAAAAAAACTATAAGTAAATAACAGAAGATGAGTAGAATAGAGAGGGAAAGGAACAGGGGGAGGGAGACGAGGAGGGGAAGGGGAAGTACGAGGGACTGAATTAGAACAAACTATATTCCATCCTTTTTATAATTATAAAAATGAATCTTAATGTTATATATAATTAAAAAGAACCAAGAAAAATTAAATTAAAAAGGGCCAGGGATGTAGCTCAGTGGTAGAGCCCTTCTGGATTTGGACTTAGAATTCCTATCAAAGGCTTATTTTATATTTTATACTGACTGTATTTTATTTATAACAGACTCTACTTTGGATCCTTAAAGGGAGAGAAGCTTATAAAACTTCTCAAATAAGCAGATAAATGAGAAAGAAAAGGCAAAACTTCAGCCCCATTGATGAATTACTTCAAATATGTCATGATAACCAAGTTCATTAGAATCTTTTAGATTTATTCATAGGAATTTGCAAAGGTACTTGCCCATCCTACAGAACCCTTTTTAAAAACAAATGAAACACTATGGTGGTTTCTCAGAAATTTTAAAACAATGTTTGTGTGATCCAGCAATTCCATTTCTGGGTATATGCCCAAAAGAACTGGAAGCAGGGACTCAAACATCTATGTTCATAGCAGCATTGTTCCCAGTAGCCAAGAGTTGGAAGTAACCCCAGTGTCCATTGACAAATGACTGGACAGACTAAACGTAGTATATACATACAAGGAGTATTATTTAACCTTAAAAAGGAGGGAAATGTTGACACATGTATGAAGTTTGAAGACATTATGTTAGGTGAAATCAGCCAGTCCTGAAAGGACAAATACTAAATGTTGCCTTTTACATTAGTTATCTAAAACAGTCAAATTCATAAAATGGTGGCTGGTTTCCAGGGGCTGAGGAAGGGGGTGATGTGGAGTAATTGTTAACAGATACAGAGGTTCCATTTGGAAGGTAAGAGAGTTCTGGAGAAGACTGCACAACAATGTGAATGCACTTAATACCCTTGAACTGCACACTTAAAAATGGTTAAGATGCCCTAGTTGTCAATCATTGGATGAATGGATAAATAAAATGTATGTACACATTCTGAATAGAATACTATTCAGCCATAAAAAGAATGAAATCCTGTCATCTGAGCAACACAGATGAGCCTGCAGGGCACTGTGTTAGCAGGTAAGTGTGGTGGACAACGCTTAGTGGTATATTTTAAAATAGCTAGTAGAGAGGATCTTGAAATGTTCCCAACAGAAGAAAACGATAAATATTTGAGGTACTGATGGATATGCCAATTACCCAGATCAGTTCATTATGCATTGTATAAATGTATTGAAATATCACTCTGCACCCCCAAAATATGTACAATTATTACAAGTCAACTAAAACAAGTTTTTTAAAAAATAAGAAATAAAATTGACACCAAAAAGTGGTAGAAAAGCAAAAAAAAAAAAAAAAAAAAAACATTTCACATAGTCTGGAATGAGATTTTGCTTACTGTAAGTCAGAGGTCGCCACTGTATACCCACGGCACTTAATAAGTAATTGTAGTAGGATTTCCCCCAAGTATGCATCAAAATAAATTAAGACTAGACAAAGAAATGGTTAAGACAGTGAATTTTATGTTATGTGTATTTTACAACAACAAAAAAATAAAGAGATACAAAACACAGCCAAGAGGTAAAAGGATCACTTGTGATCTGAAGCTTTTCATTTAAAATCAAAATTAAACACAGCTTGTCTCCCTGAGAGGACACGGAACAGCTGCAGCAGAGGCGGACGAAGTGGGAAGATGAAACTCAGGGCTCGCGGGTTAATTACCAATTAGGGGGGATCCCACAGCACTTTGATTAAAGTCGCTACTGTTGACCTCTACAGGCCTCCAGGGCCAATGAACTCCTCCTTCCCTGAGTTAGACAAGTGCGGGAAGAGTCTGTGCTCAGTGATTACATCCTCTTTCAAAATAACCATTAACCATAGAAGATGCAGAAAAGCCAGTGGACAAGCCTGGCCTTTCCAACACGTTCAGAAAACAGCATTACTTAGTCAAAGTAGCATCACAGCCCAAGACACCAGTGTGTGGAATTATTGCCTTGGTGGTAGCAGAGGCCTGTTCTGGAACCAGCCAGAGACATGTGCATCAAGCCCAGCACACAGACCATCTGGGGAGTTAAATGATCATATTATTTGCACCTCCTGCAAGCTTAAATTGCTTATGTATAGAGTTGTACATTTCACATCGCTTCAGTGTGGTTCTGATAAACATATATCAGTTCTATTATTCTAAAAGATCCCTGGTATTTCTGAAATACATGCATGCCTTTTAATAACTAATATGCTTACTTATAATATTTTATTCTTCTATCACCTGATACATACCTACCCACAGTTGTTCAGAATCTTCACCATCAACCCAGGCTCTGAGATGTGTGTGTGACCTTAGGCAAGACGCCTCCTAATACCTCAGTTTCCTCATCTGTAAAATGTAACAACCACTGTCTATACCTCACAGGGTTGTTAGGAAGTGAGTAAAGTGAGTTATGCAAGACTCTGGGAGCTGAGCCTGTCACATAGGAAATGCTCAATCACTTTTGCAATAAGTGTGTGTGAGAAGATAAGAATCCCTTCCAGAGTATCTGAATTTACTCCTGCCTCTGATCCAACATATACTTTCTTTGTGCATACAAGTCACTGATGCTTTAGTTTTAAATTCACGTGTCTAAATTTCTAGTTCCTTTCCTACCTGACGGCAGAGATAGTGAGATGCAGAGGGAGAGACTCAAGGGAAAAGGCTGTACTGGACACCCTCTAACCGTGATCACAGGTTGCTGTCTACTTGAGAGAAGTCTTAACACACTCGGCTGGGTTTACTTGTAGGGAAATGTTCCCCCGAGCATGCAGTTCGGGTGTGCCAAGAGTAGACACACACAGGGCCCCACTACCTTGGCTGGGACCCGGCCTGCCCTGGGCACAGTGAGCGTCCAGCTTCTCAGATGAGATCACCACTGTCTGACCTAGAAGCCAAGTGCTCGGCCAGAAAACTCCAAATTAAGCCAGATGGTGTGCTTTCTTTAGAGACTGGAGAACATGTGTTGTGTTTTTGCAAAGAAAAAGCAAGCCGGGACTTGGTGTTTTGACTCCCACCTCCTCTAAGTTCCAACATTGGTGCAACAGGGAAATGAGCTCGGAGAAAATGATAAAGCTGATATGATTCACGACTCTGTCAGGGGGAGAGAAACAGGAAACTGCACACTGCTGCTGGACTGTGATGTCACCCCTTTGGCATGCTGTCTCCAGTCCCGGAAAAATGCAGTTCTCTTTGCTGTGAGGATTTGGAATCGCAGGAGACAGAAGCTATTTGGTTGCTTGGCCAACTCCGGAGCACAATGAACTCAGTCTTGGAAGCCTTGCCCGCGAGAGCCAGGAGAGGGTGAAAGTCAGTATGCGGAGCTGTTGCCAAGGACGCAAGAAGAAATAAAAGAAGGAACAAAACCCTGAAGGGTTCAAACGCCAGTGAAAAAACATTTCCTCAAGACAAACACAGAGATGCACAATGTGCTCTTATTGTGCTTCAGCTTTTAAAAACGGGTTTTGGAAAATAGTCTATTGATGTTTATAAAGGTCCTTCCAACTCCAGGGCAATTGGGGATTTGGTCTCGTGCCCTGGGAACAAGCCTCAGTCGGTGTCCTGGTGAGGAGCAGGAGCAAGTGTGCAGGGTGTCAGTGAAGCGAGGAGGAGGCGGGAGGAGGAACACCCCTGCTGGGCTCACCCAGGACCAGGAGGCAATGGCCTTTTTACCTCCGTTTTACAGATGACAAGATTTTGATGCCTCACCCAAGGCCACTTGCTATAGCCTGTGTTGACGTCAGAATGGAAGCCGAGCCTCAAGCCAACTCTTGCAAGGCGGGCTATGCATTGACTCGAGAGAGAGGTGGAGGAATCCCGTTCATCCTCTCTACTAAGATGTTGTCACCCAATAGCATCGGCATCAACAAATAAACAGGCTTGGAACAGTGGACAGTGACTCTCTGTGGTCACCCTTGGCCTCACTCTAGCACAAAGGTCCAGAAGCTGCATTCCGGTCACCACCTGCTTTGGTAAACTCTGCTCTACTGTGACACAGTCACGCTCTTCACCACCTCCCTCTAAGGCTGTCTTTGGGCTGCAGGGGTGTAGTAGCTGCAGCAGGGACCTCAGGGCCCTGCAAAGGACAAAATGTTTACCATCTGCCTTTAAAAGGAAAAATAGGCCAATCCCTGGTCTGAAGCAAGAGAGCTGCCAGGGAAGGGCTCAGTGTCACCCCGTACAGAACCAAAGCCTTTACTGGCCCACAATGCGGACACCTCCCAGTCTCCTCCCCTGGCAGCACACGAGGCCTGACTGATGGCAGTCTGGCTAAATAATGCATCAGCGGTGACCTCTGTTCTCAGTTTTCCTGCAGCTGGCTGGGTAGTGCAGCAGAGCTAGCTTTTAATAGGTCCTGTGACACCACACTGACCTCCAGTCCTCTCTTTGCTTTTCCAAAATCTCTGTGAGTACAGGATAAGCCTAACTCATTTTTGCATTCCTAGAATATACCATAGGATAGGTGCTCAATAAATGTGTTTTTAATTCATAAACAAGTTCACAGACACTGGATACTAAGACAGTGAGTGCCTCAACCTGACCTATTGAGATCTTATTGACACAGGCCATCTGGAACCTCAACCTAACAGGACTGGACCCAGACATAGGGTTTCCGAAGGCTGAGGCAGGAGGATTGCAAGTTTGAGGTCAGCCTCAGCAATATAATGAGGCTCTAAGCAACTTAGTGTGACTCAGTCTAAAAATAAAAAAAAAAAAAAGGACTTGGGGAGTAGCTTATTGGTAAAGTGCCACTGGTTTAAATCCCCAGTATCAAAATAAGTAAATAAATAAAGTAAAATAAAATAAAATAATTTATTGTATTTGGAATTGACTGTCACAGTTTTTCCATCTCTTGTGACTGGATTACAATTAGTCATTCACACACACCCAAGGCTGAAGTAACCAAATCTCATTCAAAATAGATTTCAAAATTATTTTTCCTGGCTTTCACTACTTCAAAAACATTTTCCATTTTTTTCTGGAGTCCTTATTATCTCTTGGGTGTTCTCTGGCGATTCTCTAGACACAACTTCTTGGATACATAATTAAGAGCTGAAAATTTACGCAATAAAGCAAACCACTCAGCCCCAGGGGACATTCTATACCACACATTAAGTGATTGCAGAATCTCAGGTGGCTGGTGGTCCACTTCAGGGGTCTGGATTTGAGGTTGGTGGTGGGAGACCACCAAGAGCTGCCCCTCCAATGTTCCTTCAGCTGAGAAAGATGAGCCGTCCAAAGAAGCATTGTCTCATTTTGCACTTGAAGAATTGACTACTCTGGTGGGTATCAGTGGATTTATACTTAGCCCTTTGGTTAAAGAGTCATATGTGTGGAAATCTGAATGAATCAGCAGTGATTGATTCCAGTAAGGTTTGGACACATCTGCCTCCTGATTCCTAGACAAGGTGCCCAAAGGTCTTGCCTCTTATGCAGCTGGGTCTCCTCACCTACTTCCATCACATAGTCAATTTACAGCCTTCAGGCAGTAGATGCCCTAATGATAATGGTAGCTACCTCCAGATGGTGAGCTCCATGAAGCAGGGGTGCTTATCTCCTTTATTGGCTTCCTGTGGCCCCTGCAGTCCTATCTAATACCACGCAGAGTCAAGGAAAATAAAATCTGGCTAGCAATCTATCCAGGTGCCATAAACAGGTGCCCAGTAAAGACTTGATGAAAGATTACGGACCTTTTAAATTAACCCTTGTGACTTTTTTTCAATCCTGGGGATTGAACCCAGGGCCTTGCACATGCTAGGCAAGTGCTCGACTGCTGAGACACATCCCCAGCCCTCCTCATGATGTTCTGTGAGTGAAGCATTGCTATATCCATTGAACAGGTGAGAACATTGAGGTCCTGAGGTTAATGGACTTGTCCAAATGCATACAGCTGGTTAAAGGAAGCAGTGGATTCAGTTCTGCACTTTTTGACCCCAAGACCTTTGCTCTTTGGCCCCTGGGGCCCAGGTGCTGGTTCCTATTAGGAAACTAATTCCAATATTCTGACTAGTAAGGCACACAGAGCACCCATCAACGTATTTGCTCACCATAATATTTACCCAGGGGATGGGATAAAGGTGATTTGCGGGGCAGCGGGAAGCCTAATCTATCACAAGCTGCAGAGAAAGATCAGCCAGAACTTCCAGCATGTCACTGGCATGGGTGACATGCCAGTGGCTTTATGTGACTCTGGGCAGGTTTTGTCAGATCGGGGAGAGCATGTGGGCTAATACTGTAGGAGCAGTCTAGGAGGAGGCTCTAGACCTTCTTTGTGTAGTGAAGTGCTGGGCTTTTAAAAAATTTTAAATTTGTTCTAATTAGTTATACATGAGAGTAGAAGGTATTTTGGCATATTATGCATATATGAAGTACAACTTCTCATTCTTCTGGTTGTACATGATGTAGAATTATATTGGTTGTGTAATCATGTATGCACATAGGATAGTAATGCCTGATTAATTCTACCCTCTTTTCTATTCCCCTTCCCCTTTCTTTTCTTCATCCCCCTCTGTCTAATCCAAAGTACTTCTATTCTTCCCTAACCACCCACCTCCTTATTGTGAAATTAGCATCCACATATCAGAGAAAACATTCAGCCTTTGGTTTTTTTGGGCATGACTTATTGCACTTAGCATGATACTTTCCAGCTCTATCCATTTACCTGCAAATGCCATAATTTCATCCTTCTTTAAGGCTGAGTAATATTCCACTGCGTATATATGCACATTTTATTTATCCATTCATCTGTTGAGGGGTACCCATATATTGCTGGTGGAACTACAAATTGGTGCAACAACTATGGAAAGCAGTATGGAGATTCCCCAGAAAACTTGGAATGGAACCACCATTTGACCCAGTGATCCCACTTCTCAGTTTATACCCAAAGAACTTTAAGTCAGCATACTACAGTGACACAGCCACCTCAATGTTTATAGCAGCTCTATTCATAATAGCTGAACTATGGAACCAACCTAGGTGCCCTTCAACAGATGAATGGATGAAGTGCTGGTTTTGACTAGATAGGGACCTGGCTTATGGCTCCATGAGCAGACAGGGAGAATCATATATACCACATGTATGTAGCACTGTGTTTGCATGTATGTGCATGTTTGTGTTCCATGTCACATAGCATAAATACACAGATAAGCATGAAAGGTCAGGCACAAACCCCCTGACAGTCATTTTCACTGGACACCTCCGTGCACCTGTCCTAAAGCAGAATTCAATGACCACTGGTACAAAATACTGGATTGAACTGGGGGCTTGTTAAAAATCAAGATTCTCAGACCCCACCCTACCTGCTGACCTGGTATCAAGCCCTAGGATTTGGGTCCAGGAATATTTCCCCAGGTGAGTCTTAGAAATACGAAATGCTGAGAGCCACCTTCAGGAGGTGGAGCCCAGATGGAGGAAATTAACTCAATGGGTGTGTGCCCTTGAAGGGGACAGGGGGCTCCCAGCCCTCTCCTCTTTTTCACTTCTCAGACATGAGGTGAGTGGTGTTTGCTCTACCATGTGCTCCCTGCCAGGATGTGCTGCCCCATCATGGGCCCAAAAGCAATGAGGCCTATTAACCACGGACTGAAACTTTAAAAACTGTGAGCCAAAATAAACCTTTTCTCTTTATAAGTTGATTGTTTCAGATATTTGTCATAGTGATGGAAAGCTGACGAACATATCTAGTCCCTGTCTTTATCTCTGTCTCATATGGTCACCACCACTTAGCAGACACTACCACAGCACCCTCCCCTTCCCAGTCCTCGCACAAAACAAAAACAAAAGCAAAGTCAAACTAGTATCTGTGAGGTCCTGGGTACTAGAATTGTTTGTCTTGACCTAGAGAAAAACATTACATGCTTCATGAGCAATAGAGCAAAGCCAAACCTCACAAGAATTATTTACAAAGTTGCCTTTTTTTGTGAACAAATAAACCCACCATCTCCCTAGCTTCCAAGTGATGGGATGCAGAATTTCTGCCATGACCATATTAAATAATAAAGGTTTTTTTGTTTTGTTTTAAATGAGGTTCTTTCCCCTCAAAACCCAGAAGCAGTGATTTCTGAAAAGGACATTGAATTTTAAAACATTTTTTTTTTTGCACTTAGAATTCTTAAAATGAAGCCACTTAGATCCTTGGCTTCATGGCAGGGACAGAACTAAGCAATACTAACATATTAAAACATCGCAGATAATAGTGAGGGCCTGGCATTTTCCAGAAGGGATCTGGGAATCCAGATCTTCCAATCTGGGGATTTCATATTGGCAAACAATAATCCTAGCTGTGAACTGCTCTCAATTTCCCTGGTCATTTAGGTCTGTTGATACCCTATTTATGGATAAGACTCCCATTTACTGAGTCTCACACCTGAGCCAGACCCTTGGAATGTCTTTCCTCTTACAAAGGTAGATTGAAGATTCTATTTGCAGATGAAGAAGGTGAGGCTGAGAGAGGCTAAGGATTGTGACCAAGACCATGCAGCTGTGGCATAGCTGCACCTCCAACCCTCTGCTCTGCTTCAGTTACGGGGAGAGCATCCTTTGGTCTTAAGCCTGCACCTTCCCAGGCAGACTTCTAGTTGGATCCAACTGTACCAAAGGGGTAAATCCAGCCCCTCCATTGTGGGCTGGGAGTATTTACAGAGTGAACGGAGCTCCCTTCCCAAAGTGCCAGCACCACTCTGTTCAGAGCAGGGGTCCTCAGCCAGGGCTGCACATTGGAATCACCAAGGGAACATTTAGAAACATGACCCCAAGCTACACCCCACACCAGTTAAGAAAGAATTTCTGGGCATCAGCTGTCTGTGAAGCTCCACATGCAGCTCAGGCTGAGCCCCACTGGCCCCTGGCTTCAGGCAGCCTCATCTGCCCATCGCCATTCCAGGTGCTACAAGTGGACCCCAGTGTGGACATCACCCAGGAGCTTATTGAAAAGGCAGAATAAGAGCCCAGAATGCTCCTCATTGTAAGAAGGTCTCTGGGAGATTCACTCCTACACTAAAATTTCAGGAGCTTGGCTTTAGATGTTACTCCTAACTCACAGCAAAGTTTGAGAATCAGGATATATCCCCAAGCCTCCAGATCTCTGTGTGCCTTACACCCTCATGGGCTGGGAAACTGGGTAACAGAATGAAGGTGATGATTCCCTCCGAGGCTTCCCTGCGTTGCAGCATCCGCAGAGATAAGAGGCAAAGGGGTTGGCGAAGTGAAATAATGTGAGGCAATGTCACATCTCTTGCATTTTTGGAAATAGATCACCTGTGTTAGCAAGTTTTTTGGGGGGGATCTTGTTATGGTTGAGATATGAGGTGTTCCCCAAAAGCTCATGTGTGAGACAGTGCAAGAAGATTTAGGGGTGAAATGATTGGGTTGTGAGAGCCTTAACCTAATCAGTGCATGAATCCTCTGATAGAGATTAACTGGGTGGTGGCTCTAGGCAGGTAGGGTGTGGCTGGAGGAGGCAAGTTGATGGGGATATGCCTTTGGGGTTTATATTTTGTCCTCTCTCTCCTCTCTCTCTCCTCTCTTCTCTCTTCTCTCTTCTCTCTTCTCTCTTCTCTCTCTCTCTCTCTCTCTCTCTCTCTCTCTCTCTTTCTCTCTCTCTCTTTCCTTTCTGATCATCTTCTGAGCCACTTCCCTCTACCACATTCTTCTGCCATGATGTTCTGCCCTGAGGAAAGCAGCCAACTGTCTATGGACTGAAACTGTGAATCTCAAAATGAACTTCTCCTCCTCTGAAATTTTTTTCAGGTCTTTTGGTTGCAGCAATGAAATGACCAAAATAGATCAAAATGACCTATTGCCATGTCACAAGGCTTCCTACAACTTCAGGCTTAAATATTTGTCCACAATCCTGCGATTCAGCAATCTGGGCTGAAGTCTGCTGGGAGGGTCCTCTGAGGGTCTTGCCTGGGGTCACTCTTGCAATTGCAGCCATCTGTGGGTCCCTGAGGCCTGATGGTCCTTGATGGCCTCACTCACACATCTGACCATCCGCTGAGGAGTCAACCAAAGATCCTTGGTTCTCCTCCATGTGGCCATGTGAGTCCAGGTATGTTATGGTGGCAGCAGCATTCCAAATGAGGAGGCAAGAAAGCCACGAGATCCCTCCTGACCTTGCTCAGAAGCTGTACAATTGTTACCTCTGGCATGTTCTAGTTATTAAAGCAACTCAGAAGTCTGGGTCATATTCAAGGGGTAGGGAATAAACTTCATCTCCCGATGGAAGGAGCTGCAAAGAATTTGTGGTATTTTTAATTTGCTCCATTAAACCCATTGACTGTGATGATTTACATCATTTCCCCTTGCAAAAATAGGCTTACCCATCCCAGGACTCCCAAATTCTCCTTCCATTGCAGCAGTAGGGTCAGAACCTATCAATACCTACTCTGGAGCAGGTGAGACTTGTGGAAGGATGAAGTTTCTCTTGATCTGGGGATTTGACCTTGATCTTCCCACTCCCAACTATAGGACATAATGGGGAAATAGGGCTGGAGTAATTGCAATAAGAACTCACTTTAAAGATGGAAGGGACAGAGGCTCATGGCAGTCACTGGTACACAGCAGTTCTGAAATTCATCTGGGTCTGGTGGTCAAGAAGAACACTTGATTAACTTAGTTCTGCTCTCTGGAAATGATTCTTCAGTCCATTATTCTCAGTAGCTTGTATCTCAGTCCTCTGGGCTCTTATCTACTCTGAGAGGCCCTTCCTTTTCCATTAAAAAAAAGTCTGTGGTTGCAGCTTAGCATATTTCTCAATCTGCTTTCTGCTGACAAGAATTTGGAAGTCTGGAGGTTTTTGAATGGAACTATTTTTTTGTTGTTGTTTATTTTAGTCTGAGTTGGGATAACTTTACCAGGACAACTCTCTTAAAGACTCTGTAGGTTTCCCATGAATCAGATAGGGTCCATTTCATGCTCCAAAAGCCATAGTGCTCATTTGTTTTGATACAAATCTCTTTTTACTCAGTCATGCCAGGCCACTCTGGGACAATGCCCTTTTGTTGAGCTGAATTTTACTTTCCAACCCGTTTAGTCCTGAGCCCTCCATATTTCCTCTAAATCTGCTTGCAAACCCAAAAGTTTCTTCCTTAGCTGGTCTCTCCTTTGAAGTGTCTTATCATATGCTGCTAAGAACATTCAACTGACCCTCGACATTCTATGTAGAGATGTCCTTAACCAGGGCTGAAAATTCTTAAATACATTTTTCAAATTATAGGTTGCCAGAAGTGACATTTTCTCTTCTTGTTCCCACCACTACATAACATGTGTTGTTGCCTTTATTCCAACTTTATTTATTTCTTATTTTTTATTTTTAAATTATTTTATTTTATTTGTTCTAACTAGTTGTAAATGACAGTAGAATGCATTTATACATTTTGATAGATCATACATAAATAAAGTGTAATCTCTCATTTTTCTGATTAAACATATTGCAGGATCACGTCCGTCATGCAGGCATACATGTACATGAGGAATAATTCTGTTTCACTCTACTATCATTCCTTCCCCCATGCCCCTTTCCTTCCCTTCACTTCCCTCTACCAAATCTAAAGTAACTCTATTCTTCCCTATCCCCATCCTTTATTGTGAATTATCTTCTGCTTATCAGAGAAAATACTCAGCTTTTGGTTTTTTGGGTTTGACTTATTTCACTTAGCTTGATATTCTCTAACTCCATTCATTTCCCAGCAAATGCCAGAATTTCATTCTTCTTTAAAACTGAGTAATATTCCATCATATATACATATGTATGTATATATATTATATTTTCTTTATCCATTTATGTGTTGAAGGGCATCTGTGCTGGTTCCATAGTTTAGCTATTGTGAATTGAGCTGCAATAAACATTGATGTGGCTTTGTCACTGTAGTATGCTGATTTTAAGTCCTTTGGGTATAAGCCCAGGAGTGGGATAACTGGGTCAAATGGTGGTTCCATTCCGAGTTTTCTGAGGAATCTCCATACTACTTTCCATATGGTTGCATTAATTTGCATTCTCACCAGCAATGTATGAGTGTACCTTTTTCCCCACATCCTTGCCAACATTTATTGTTGCTTGTATTCTTGATAATTGCCATTCTGACTAGAGTGAGAGGAATCTCAGTGTAGTTTTGATTTGCATTTCTCTAATTGCTAGAGATGTTGAACATTTTTTCATATATTTGTTGATCGATTGTATATCTTCTGTGAAATGTCTGCTCAGTTCCTTAGCCCATTGATTGTATAATTTGTTTTTTGGTGTTAAATTGCTTTAGTTCTTTATATATCCTAGAGATTAATGCTTTATCTGAGGTGCATGTGGTAAAAACTTTCTCCCAGTCTATAGGCTCTCTCTTCACATTTTTGATTGTTTATTTTGCTGAAAAGAAGCTTTTTAGTTTAAGTCCATCCCATTTATTGATTCTTGATTTAACTTCTTGTGCTTTAGGGGTCTTTTAAGGAAGTCAGGTGCTAGGCTGACATGGTAAAGATTTGGGCCTACTTTTTCTTCTAGTAGTCACAGGGCCTCTGTTTTAGTTTCTAAGTCTTTGATCTACTTTGAGTTGAGTTTCAGGCAGGGTGAGAGATATGGTTTAATTTCATTTTGTTACACGTGTCTTTCCGTTTTCCCAGGACCAATTGTTGAAAAGGCTGACTTTTCTCCAGTGAATGTTTTTGGCACTTTTGTCTAGTATGAGATACCTGTGTTTATGTAGGTTTGTCTCTGCGTCTTCTATTCTTTGTACCATTGGTCTACATGTCTGTTTTAGTGCCAACATCATACTGTTTTTATTACTATAGCTCTCTTGTATAGTTTAAGATCTGGTATTGTGATGCCTCCTGCTTCACTGTTCTTGCTAAGGATTGCTTTGGCTATTCTGGGTCTCTTATTTTTCCAAATGAATTTCATGATTGCCTTTTCTACTTCTATGAAGAATGTCATTGGGATTTTAGTTGGAATTGCATTAAATTTGTATGATGCTTTTGGTAGGATGGGCATTTTGACAGTATTAATTCTGCCTATTTGGGAGCATGGGGGGGGTCTTTCCATCCTGTAAGTTCTTCTTCAATTTCTTTTTTAGTGTTCTGTAATTTTCATTGCAGAGGTCTTTCACCTCTTTTGTTAGGTTGATTCTCAAGTATTTTATTTATTTTGAGGTGATAGTGAAGGGGGTAGTATTCTTTATTTCTCTTTCAGTGGATTTATTCCTGATGTATAGGAATGCATTTGATTTATGGGTATTGATTTTATGTCCTGCTAGTTCGTTGAATTCATTAATTAATTTTAGAAGATTTTTGGTGGAATTTTTTGGATCTTCCAAATATAGAATCATATCATCAGCAAATGGTGATACTTTAAGTTCTTCTTACCTATTCATGTACTTTTAATTTCTTCTAATTGCTCTGGCTAGAGTTTCAAGGACAATGTTGAATAAAAGTGATAAAAGAGGGCATCCTTGTCTTGTTCTAGTTTTTAGAGGGAATGCTTTCAGTTTTTCTCCATTTAGAATTATATTGGCCTTGGGTTTAGCATATATGGCTTTTACAATATTGAGGTACGTTCCTCCCATCCCTAGTTTTTCTGGTGTTTTGAACACGAAGGGTGCTGTGTTTTGTCAAATGCTTTTTCTGCATCTATTGAGATGATCATATCATTCTTGTTTTTAAGTCTATTGTTTTGATGAATTACATTTATTGATTTCTATATGTTGAAACAACCCTGCATCTCTGGGATGAAACTCACTTGATCGTGGTGCACTATCTTTTTAATATGTTTTTGTATGCGAGTTGCCAGAATTTTATTGAGAATTTTTGCATGTATGTTCATCAGGGGTATTGGTGTGAAGTTATGAGAGTACCCTCATTGTTTTTCTGTTTCTTTTTTTGGGGGGTGGGGGTAATGGGGATTGTGCCCTATTTTGTATTTTATTTAGAGACAGGGTCTCACTGAGTTGCTTAGGGCCTTGCTGTTGCTGACACTGGCTTTGAACTTGTGTTCCTTTCCCTGAGCCTCCTGAGCTGCTGGGATTATACAGGCTTGTGCTACCGCACCCAGCTCCTCGTTGGTTTTCCAAACTCTACGAACAGTCTGCTTGCCATTGCTCCAACCATTGCTTACAGCCTCTTCACTTTTCCAGACTCAGCTGAAGTAGTCCAAACAATGATTTCATGGGCTTGCAGTTTTTTGTTATTTTGGTATCTCACTTCTGTAAACAATTTCTCCCTTATCTATTAGTGCTGCATACCACACCACATCAAATTTAAGTAGCATAAAGCAAACATCATTTATTTGCTGACGATTCTACTGCTTGGTCTGGGCTCAGCTGGGTAGTTTTCTACTCATCTTGTGTGGGTCCCTCGTGTAGCTAAAGTCCCCTGGGGTGACCACTAGGACTGATCTAAGACGGCCTCACTCCACAGCTGTTAGTGAGCTGGGGCTGTTAATTGGTTTTCCAGAATAATCACCCAGACTTCTTACATGTACCAGCAACATTCCAAGAGAGCACCAGTGGAAGTCAATAGGTCTTTTGAGGTCTTGATTGGAAGTTGCACATCACTTTTGTCATATTCCATTATCAAATGAAGTCATAGATTCAAGGAATGGAGAAAAATTTTTTTCCATATTTTTGTGGGTGCATTTTATACAATGGTGGGATTTATTGTCACATATTTGTAGATGCACACAATAAAACAATACAGTTTGGTCAATATCATTCCCCAGTATTTCCCCTTTCCCTCCCCTCCTCTGTCCCCAAGGTCCCTTTCCTCTTCTTGTCTCCCTTCAATTTTCATGAGATCATCTCCTTTTGTTTTTTTTATTTCCTCTTTAGCTTCCAAAGATGAGAGAAAACATATGACTCTTGACTTTGCAGAAAGAATTTGTGGTCATTTTTATTCCACCAGACCTAGGAAATAGAATTATTTCTTAATAAATACCATTTGGTGGACAAAAACTTTCAAATCATGGCGTTCAAGAGAGTAAATGACTTTCAGCATGCTTGGTAATAAATGGTAATAAATGAATTTCAGTGGAGTCACTGAAATTCAGGGAGTGGGGACATGAGGCTCCTCCTATGGAAGTGGTCAATGCGGGGGAGGGCAGGTCATATGCATGGGAAGTGGATTAATCCACAGAATAACAAGAATAGCAGCACCACCGACACACAATAACAGCTGCTAACATTCATTTAACACTTAAGATGTCTCAGAAACTATGCTGAGTGCCTTTCTGTGCACAGTCTCATTCAGTTCTCATAACAAGCCTTACATCTGCAGGGTACAGATGAGACTTGAGTTTACCCACAAAGTCCCAAAGCTCTTAAGTGAATCTGCCTACCTAATGTTCTTCCCAGCACACCATATGGTAAAAGCTTCTGGGGTTGTTGAACTGTGACATATTTGTTATATTAGCAAAAAGTGTTCTCAATGATCTGATTTTTGATACAAATGAAAGAGAGCTACAGTTTTACTAGGAAATATGGTACATATTTCACTGGTTCTGGTCAAAAGATCCTTCTGGAGACCAGGGTTTGCTATCTGCTAGTAAATATTCTGGTAAAACTCTCTCTCTCTCTCTCTCTCTCTCTCCTTGTGTATCTAACCTGTAAAATAAAAGGGCTATGCTCAGGTGATGCCAAAACCTATCCAAGTCTTAACGTTCTGTAGTGTGCTTTCGAGGTGTTCAGATGAACATGGTTTATGTTCCAAATCTGCAAATTCTGACTTAGTTTCCATAGACACTGTGGCCTGCAGTCGATGGTCCCAGGCAAAACATGGGCATGGATCTTGATAAACAGCACCATCAAGGGCCAGAGAGGGCAGGCACAGTGGCACACATCTGTAATTCTAGCTACTCAGGAGGATGAGGCAGGAGGATTCCATTTGAGGCCAGCCTGATCAACTTAGCAAGACCATGTTTCAAAATAAAATTTAAAAGAATATTAATAAAGGACTGTAGATAGAGCTCCGTGGTAGAGCTCTTGCTGAGGATGTGTGAGACCCTGGGTTCAATCTGCAGTACAGAAAAAAAGTGTTCTGGATTTGGAACAGAAGTGTTGGGTTGAAATGTGTGTGAGCATGTGTTTGTGCATCATCCTGATTTGTTTAATACTCGAAATACAAAGCAGTGTTATTGAAATTGTGACTGAATTTATTTTGTTCTTAAAATGTATTTTTTTCACAATTCTGGTGTTCAAAACCCAGGGCCTTGTTCATGCTAGGCAAGTGCTCGACCACTGAACTATACCCCCAACCCTAAATTTATTCATTCATTTATTTGTAATTTTATTTTCAGTGATACTGGGGATCAGAGTTTCACACATGCTAGGCAAGTGCTCGACCACTGAAATACATGTCCCGTCCCCAAATTTACTTTTTATTAAGTCATAAAAAATAAAAATTGTGAATATTTATGGGGACCCCTGTGGTGTTTTCATACATGCGTACATTGTATAATGTACAAATTAGGTTAAACATATCTATCTCCTCAAAGGTTTATTATTTCTATGGTGAAAGTACTCAAAATCCTTCCTTCTAGCTTTTTGAAATGTACAGTACAGTATTGTTCTTAGAGTTACCGTGTGGCACAACAGCACACCAGGGCTTCTTGCTCCTGTCTACCTATAGCTTAGAACCTATTAAAACAAAAATGAATGAAAGTGACCCCCATATTGCTCAAGTTCGAGCCCTACTGATTCAGTAGGAATGTTTCCTCTCAGCAGACAGGCCAGAGCTGGTGCCTCCATATCTCTTGGGACTTCCTCTTCTTCACCCATAAATTGAAAAGGGCCAGCAGGGTGGTCTCAGCCTGGAACAGTGGTAGAATGTGGCCTCTCAGGCCTGGGAGATCCAGGACTCTGAATCTACACTGTAACAAGACCCCAGAGGATTCCCTGGAGTGAGACTACTGCATTTGAGGACCATGATCTAAACCATTTCTCACACACTTTCAAGCAGAAATTCCTGTCATTTTAAAACACTAGGGACTGGAGCACCCATCTGGATAGAAGCTGGAAGTCACTTTGGGAGCATTACCTCAGGGTCAGCCTCATGGGACCTCTCTGCTCCCAGAAGCTTGCTCTTCTGCTGTCACCAGAGGAAGGAGCCAGAGCAGGAAGCACCCGTATCCTGTGGGCTGCCCGGTGGGGGGCAGTGACCCCACTGAGTGGGAGAAGCCTGGCTCCTAATGGTGTCTACACAGGAGGAGCCCTTCATAAAACCCCGTGGTTGGATCTATTAAGCAGAAAGTGATGTTTGTTTTTTCCATTCTTGTACATCCACTTTCTGGAAGATGCTAAATAGTATGAAAAGATCAGGGAATTCATTTATCTTTAGTCCATCTGAGTGGGCCTGGGAGTAAATACAGAGTCTCTTACCCCCAGGGAGAGACATGAGGAGGAAAGGACCAGAGTCAGAGCTCTGGATTTGAATTGTGTGGCTTTAGGTAAGTGCTGGGACCCCTGGGCTCAACCATCCCTTCGCCTCTGTCCCCATACACTGCAAACATCGAATGGAGCAAACCTTTTACTTATTCACCTGTTGTCATTTAATTTTTTAAATAATAAGTTACATGGTTCAAACTCTGAATTTTTATCAAGTTATAAATTGGTAAGTATCGCTCCCACCTTTTTCCTCTTCCACCTCTGCTCCCTTACAGGTAATGATTTTTATTAGCTTCTTATATGTCCTTCCATCTAAGTACAAGCAAATACAAACACACCTTCTTATTGTTCCCTCTATTACATAAAAGGACCATACTATGTGCATTGTTCTGCACGTATTCTTGTTGGATTAAAGATGTATACAGTTGTCCCTCAGTATTTATGGGGATTGGTCACGATCCGTCACAGAAACCAAGCTCTTTGAATGTTCAAGTCCCTTATTTAAAATGTAGTGTCTGCAAAGAACCTGCGCACATCCCCCATGTGCTTTAAATCATCTCTGGACTATTTATAATGCCTGACCCAAAGTAAATGCTACATAAATAACTGTTATACTATATTGTTTGGGATAATAATGACAAGGGGAAAAGTCTGTGCGTGTTTGGTATAAATTTGATCATCATAGACTTCACCACATCTTCAATCCGTGATTGGTTAAATTCACAGGTGTGAAACCTGCTGATGTGGAGGGCCAACTATATTTCTCTCTGCAACTGCCCAGAGGCATGTTCAACTTGAGAAGTTCTTTCCCACTTAGCCACCAGTGGCCATCCGTACCGTACTCTGGCACATCTGGAGCCCTGGGAGTGCAGACCTGGGAAAGCCGTCTACAGACCACACTGGCTCCACCAGCATCCCCAGGAGCTGAGCACGTGTCCAGAACTAGTGCCATTGTGAGAAACTATGAGAAAGCACCCCCTTGCACACATGTACCCAACACACTCACAAGTCAACTCTGGCCAGCACAGAGTACCACTGTTTGACAGAGCTGCTCCGCTCCCTCTCTAAGCAGCTGTTCTTCTTGCAAAGGCCATCAGGGCCACCTCGCAGTGCATCCCAGCCTACAGCAGGTTCAGCTGCTTTTTCATGACTCCACTAAATCGTTTGTCCTCTGGATTTCTGTTTGACTTGGCAGCCATAATATATAAATAGTGCATTCTTGGAACATGGTTAAAACTCGTTCTTTTGTGGCTCGGCTCTGTGTCGCTCATTGGCAAACCCTTCCAATTCACAGACGCTAAGCTGAAAGGACCCAAAGAGTGGTGAGTGGTCCAAGTCCTCCTTTAATATAGGAAGATCAAATCTCTCCGATGCATGATGCAGTGGATCCTTCTATCCGATCCTTTACTGACAGTGGATCACACTTTCTAACGTGAGATATTATAACCCCACTAGGGGCTGGGCTGCTTGACTCATTCATGTAAAATGACCTCACCATCTTGGGCACTCCCAGTTCAAGACTCCTCAGCCCACTTATTCTGCATGCATTTTCAATCTGTTTTCTTCCACCTCCACTCTCCTGGAATCCTGCCATCAGCTTCTCTCTTGAAATGGTCATTCCTTTTACTGACAACTTCCTAAGTAGGGCTGCTGATTCCAGAATTTATTATTGTTTAAAAAAAGAAAAAGAGTCATTCTTACTTTATCATTTTGGCAAACTTTAGGAATATTCTTTATGTCAATTTCTTCCATTAAGAAAGATATGCCTTTGGAAAGCTGTATCTGAGTGAGAAGGAAAGTTAAGAACTTTGTTCCTGATGAAACTGTGGGGGTGGGGGAGATACAGGGAGGACATGAGGGAGGAAGTAATGGCCCTGTGGTGGGATCTGAAGGACAGAGGGTCTATGAGCTCAAAACACCACAGTTACAGTATGAGTATGAAGACCTGGGGTGGACTTGGGTTCAAAGTTTCTTAGGAAGCACTTGCTAGGAAATAAATCTGTTCCCTGGAGACAGTGTCATAAATAGAGACTGAACTTTTCAAACAAACCCATGAGATGTATTTAGTCTCTTTTTTATTAATTACCTTTTATTACTATCTTCTTTTTACTATACCTAATTACTGTGTCCAGTAAGGCTTCAGTTGATGTCTGCCTCAGTTTCTTCTTCTGTAAAGTGGTGGTGGTGCTATCAACTGTCTCAGGTGTATTAACCCATTTCCTTTGCTATAACAAAATACCTGAGGATAGATAATGCATAAAGAAAAGAGTTTACTTAGTCCACAGTTTTGGAGATTCAAGAGCATGGCACTGATACATGCTCAGCTCTGGTGAGTGTCCCTTGGCTGTGTCACATCATGGTAGGAGCATGTATGAGACAGTAAGGAGAGATCACATGATTACATGGCCATACAGTAAGCCTCAGAGCAGGAAAGGGGACCAGTCTCACCCTTTTATAACAACCCACTCTCTAGGAAACAAACTGGGGTCCCACAAGAACTATGTTAATCATTTTTGAGGGGAGCGCCTCCACAACCTTGCACTAAGCTACACCTCTTAAAGGTTCCGCCACCTCCCCCATCCCCACACTGAGGACCAAGCCCCACATATGAACTTTCCTATGGGCTTATGCATGTAAAGTACTTAGAACAGTGACGGGCACATAATCAGGTCACGATTATTGCTATTATTAATATCTGTAGCAACATTATTCTATGCCTCAGCTGCTCTGTCCCTGCAGCCCAGCTGAGTCTAAGGGATGCTGAGGGCCAGGGTCTGGACCTCTAGCCAGCCAGATCCTGAGGCAGAACTAAGGAGGAGGTTGCAGCAAAGAGGATGAGAGTGAAGTGGCTGCTCCTGCCAGGGCCATTTGCCAGTCAGGTCCCTAGAGCGGAGCCCTGCTAGACTCCCAGGGGAGGCCGGTCTTGGTCAGGGACTTTATAACAAGATGCTCCTGCATTGGGGGAGATCTAGTCTTGCTAGGTGTGAGCGAGGGTACTCCTGGGAGCAATGGGACACCTGGAAGGGCATGGGGACCAGGCTGCCTTCCCAGAGTTGTTGACCTGGGCTTGTCCCATCCATGCTTTATAAAACCCCAAACCTAAAGACCTTGCACAGCACAGTAGGAGAGTTCTCTACCTCAGCTGGTTTCAGACAGACCTATCCACGGCCAGCTAAGAACCACTGAGAACATAGGCAAAGACCTCTGGGTTCCCCAAGTCTGTTTTATGGCCCTTATTTTCTCCTTCCAATGTGTATGTGTAAAAGATCACAAAGGAGACAGGCAGGGAGAGAGGAGGCAGTCTCCCGGGGAGACAGCACAGGGGGAGAGGTTCCAAACCGGACAGCAGATGGGAGACAGAAGACCATGCAGGAGCGTGAGCTTCTGCTCCAGCAGTGAGTTGTGGCCCCTAAGCCACCCGGGCTGCACCGCAGGGCCTGTCCTCACAAATCACCATTCTTGCTGGTGCAGATATTTTCCTCTCGGCACTATTGATACTAATTTTTGACCCCACAGGCTGGGTCATTTTTCCCTCTGGGAATTGTGGGAGCTAATATCAAGACCGAGCCCTGAGGGTGCAGTGAAGGAGAATTTTATTCTTAGCCAAGAAGAGAAGTGGGAGATAACACTGATCAATCTCTCAACCAACCCTTCAGGGACTGGGAGGTTATAGACAGATGTAAAAGAAATGACGGGGAGGTGACGCTCAAAAAGGGGAGGAATATTCATGTCTCTTCTGGTCATGAGCAGAGATTTTCTGGGAATTTGGGCACCAGCTCTTTTTGCTCCTTTGATGCTTCTTTCTGGCCATCGTCATGGTGATTGTCAATGGTCACAGCACTAGGAGGTGTCATTCAGCACGCAGATGGAATTATAACGAAGCTGGAGGTGATCTGGTGGACACTCTGGCAGCCACCTTGGATCCGACCAGTTTCAGCCAGCCCACCTGAGGAGGGACTTCAGGCCTTCAGGATCCCCATCCCCAAAGATAAGCAAGATCAGGGTGGGGCAGACCTTTAACTGGGTCACCCAGGCAGGACACGATGAGGGCAGGGCGTTGCTTTCTGACCCATCAGCTCAGGCTTCTCTCATATGTAACTTACATCCTCTTCACTGTTGTGGTAGGAAGTTTATAAAGGTGAGCATTACATAATTATTTATACACATTTAAATGTGACCCGACCAGTACTTTATTCTGTTCACAGACACACACGCTTCTACTCTACAATGTGCCCACGTAGCAATTCCTACTCATAAACCCTGTTTCCATTTCCTGGAAGAAATGGAGTCAAGTCGTTCTGAAGGGTTTTGAATAGTAAGAGGTCCCAGGGGACAAGGATTTTCCTCAGATCTCCCTCCTGAGACATTAGTTATTTCACTCCACAAGCCTTTGGTGAGCATCTACTATGTCACCATTCTGAGTGCAGGTGATGCCGTGGGGAAAAGGCAGGTCAGTCCCCAAATGCATAGGCTGCAGCATGATTCCAGATGAAGTAGCATTTCCCAAACTACACAACATGGAATGGGATCTCGTGTTTGTATCTGCTCCCACCCTGTTGGCTTTGTTTCCTGTAGGTATTGACAGAAATCAATGGTTAATACTCACAATTTAAAATAAATGCTTCTCAGTCGGGCATGGTGGGACATGCCTATAATCCCAGCAGTTCATGAGTCTGAATCACAAATTCCAGGTCAGCCTCAGCAACTTAGTGAGGCCCTAAGCAACTTGAGATCTTGTCTGAAATAAAAAATTTAAAAAGGACTTGGGATGTGTCTCCATGGTTAAATGCCTCTGGGTTCAATCCCCAGGATCCTAAATAAATAAATAAATAAATAAATAAATAAATAAATAAATGCAAGCTTCTCATTTCCTCTTATGTCAAGTTCTTACTCATCCCCCAAAATAAAACTTCCGGGCCCTGGAGAAGTCATTATCATCACGGTCATGATTCAGATGTCTAATTTAAGGTAAGGCCAAAAGGAGATTAAGTGGGTTAATGAAATTAACAATGGGTTGAGAGACCCATTACTCCAAGATAGGATGAAGTCCTCATCAATATAAGATGTTTACTTTAGATCAGGGTTTATCCACCTCGGTACTACTGACATTTTGGACTGCATGTCTCTGTTTTGGGGAAATGTTCTGGGTATTGTTGGATGCTGAGCAGTATCCTTGGCCGCCACCCACTTAGAGGACAGTGGTACCATGACTGCCTTCAATCACGACAATCAAAAAACTTCCAGATATTGCCAAATGCACCCTGAGGGGGAAAGCATCCCCTCAGTTAAGAATCAGTGGTTAGATAATCAGGTGGTCAGCATTTAACGTGTGTCTTGCGATAAAGTTTTGTGACTGTGAACAGCCATTGTGAAATGTTGGCTTACCCTGGGACAAAGAAAGCAAAATCATTGTTGTGGGTTGAATTATGATTCCTAAAAAGGTAGGCTGAAGTCCTATCCCCTGGTGCAGCCTTATTTGGAAATAGGGTCGGTGAAGACTTCGTCCAGTGGAGGCGAGGTTTTACTGGAGTGGCCCTCAGTCCTGCATGCTCTGTGTTCTTACAAGAAGCGACACAGAGAGAAGCCAGGTGGAGACAGAAGCAGAGATCCAAGTGACCCTGTGGCAAGCTGAGGAGAACCAAGGATGGCCAGCCAACTCCAGAAGCAGGAGCTTCTGCTCCAGAAGCAGGCCTTCCCTGCAGCCTCCAGAGGGAGCGAGGCCCTGCTGACACCTCGAGGTCAGATATCCAGCCTCCAGAACTATGGGAGAACAACTCACTTCTATTTTAAGGCACCCAGTTTGGAGTAATTTGTTTCAGCAGCACCAAGAAAGTAGGCGTCGTAGAAGAACCATCCCTCGGCGGAAACAACTCACCTGGGGCTGATGCTCTGGAGTTTAAATCTCTTGCTTGCTCACCCCAGGCAGTGACGGTGTGAGCCATGGGAAGATTCCCAGCCAAGATGAGCTCCTTTCAGGTGAATTCCACACCCTGGCGCTGAGTCATAATGACAATGTGGCCATGGGTTCAGAAACCCTGATCACCTTCCTCACCATGACAAAGCAGGGTGTGGTGGCACACGTCTGTAATCCTAGCTGCTCAGAAGGCTGAGGCAGGAGGACCCAAGTTTGGGGCCAGCCTTACAACCTAGCCAGTTGTGAGACCCTGTCTCAAAACAAAACAAAACAACAACAGAAGGGTTGGGGATACAGCTTAGTGATACAGCACCCTGAGTTCAATCCTCAGTGCTAAAAAAGGAAGAAAAATATCATGCTGGCATCACTTTGAGTTATTATGAACACTTTGAATTAAAGAAAATTGGAAGCTGCCTTAGAAGCAAAATCTCCTTGACCTTCTCCTGTTTCTTCTCCTCCCCAAGATATGGCGAAGTGGGGGGCTTTTCTCTAAAATTCCTTTCTCTCCCAAAGATCACCCAAAAGGACACAATTGTCTTTGATCCCCTTCCTGAGATTCAACTCCTGCTGCAGGACAGAAGGCTAAGGAAAGTCCCATTAAGACATCCACAGTCTGTTCTTCAGTCCACTCGACTTCCAAAGAGTCATTCACAAACTCCCATCTGCTCTTTGGGCCCACTCAGCTCCTCTGAAAGTCATTTGCTTTCTTCAAAATTGCTTTCATTCTCCCATTTCCCTCTCTCTACAAGGAAGGGCACATACATTTCTGGATCTCATTGGGTTACGGGGTAGTCACCTGCCTTGTGACACCCTCATGCACATTATTGAATTTCTATGCCCTTTCTCCTCTTCATCTGTCTATTGTCAGTTCAGCTGAGCAAGCTGCCTTCAGAGGGTGGTGGAGAAATTCTCCTCACCCTACAGTAGTCAATCCGCTGCCTCCCCCAGGCCCTGGCTACCACCACTCTCTGTCACTCTGTTACTATAGGTTTGCTTGTTCTAGAACATCATATAATTGAAGGTACGTAGAATGTAACGTTTGGGGTGTATTTTCATCTCTTAATGTATTTTTGAGATTCATCCATTGACCTCCAGACTTCCTATGAGATAATTAAGCATCTTGAATGCTTAGTTAGGCCAACCCTGTCAGCAAAGATTTCCACCCTTATAGTTAACATCCCTTACCTGATGTTAGGATGGACATCCCTTTTGAAGTTCTACTCATTCTTCAAGTCCTTAATGACACTTCCTTTAAGGAGATTTTCGTGATAGTTCTGCCCCCAAACAATCATGATTTCTCCCCTTTGAATCCTTGCAGCCTGTTAGTCTCTAATGGGGAATTCGTGTGCATCTCTATGATGCAGATAATTGTGTCCTGGGTTAATCTAGCCCTTCACTTCCACTCAATTAGACGTTAGGCTTCTTAAAATCAGCAGCTACCTTGTTCCACCATAACTCCTCAGCGTTATGTAAGTGGTTAGTTGTTGGTCTTTTTTGGATTCCCATTATTTTTCTGGTATGCTGCTCTTTCTGCTCTGGTCATTCTGGCTTCCTCACTGCCCTGAGCTTGGGCCAGGCTCATTCTAACCCGGTGAAGTCACAGGGGTACAGCAGGCCATGGCATTTGGGAATTTCACAAATGGCAGAATTTGTAATGGAAAAGAGTGCTAGGTGTTTGTGGATGCTCTCTGGCCAGCACATCACAGGACAGGCTGCCTCAAAATGCTTCTCAGAGATAGCCAAGAACTCTTGTGTGAATCCTGATTCCCACCCATGGCCTCTCTGCATTGTGTTTTAGTTTCTGGAGGAACGTTGATTGTGTAGAGGGAAATGAGGGGCAGGGCAGGGTGGCGGTTGAAGGAAAGATGGTGGAATGAGACAAAGATCATTATCCTTTATACATGTATGATTACACAAATGATGTGACTCTACATCGTGTACAACCAGAGAAACAAAAAGTTGTACCCCATTTGTGTACAATGAATTAAAATGCATTCTGTTGTCATGTATTACTAAATAGAACAAAAGATTAAAAAAAGAAAAGGATTCCCATGAGAAATCAAACAATTCAACCACATGGCATGTAGCTATTATACATGAAAGTGAGTTTCAAGTCACCCCAAAACAGAAATCACATTGATTTGCTACAAGACTTTTCTGAACCTTGGGAATAAGCTTGTGGTTTGTGGGATACAGCACCCAGCATTTCCCGGATGTATTTAGCCACAGACCTTGCCCCACTTGAAAACCTTTATTTCGAAGCAACTATTGACTCACAGGAAGTTGCAAAAATGGTAGGGAAACCTCGGGTTTACACCCCACTCCTGTTTATTGTTGCAGCATTTTGTAGGGTCCTAAGACATTCGGAATTACACAGTACTTTTTACTAAAAGTCTTCTACTTCCAGAAAAAATGAAGAGAATCAATTCCTGCCTGAGATGCCTCCTCTTTCAGAGACTGCCTGTGTTCATTTGTGAACATGCTACGGAACTAACTGCATTTTTCACATTGAGCTTCTCTATTCCCAGGGCCAGAGCCAGCACATATATTTTTCAGATCTTTTGAAGCTGCCCTGGTCAAATGAAAACCCAACCAAAATATCGTATTTCAGAGTAGAGCATGTTGAACAGCCGATTCCTCCTGAATATCTTGTCGTGGACCCTGACAGATCAGGAACAGGCAAGCAAGCCCTACTTACAGAGAGGCCATGAAGTGGGAGGTGGGGAACTAGGAGGAAAACCAGCTGAACGTGGCATTTGGCGGCCTTCCAGATTGCCACTGGACAGGGAGTGATTTCTACCCTAGGAGAGGCTAACCAGACGGCACTCCTGCCCTGGACATTAGGAGTCCCCATCTGCAGTGAAAGCCTGTCACAACTATTCTGAGCTACTCCTGCCCCTTGAGTTGTTTCTCCTCTTTCTCCTTCTCTGTAGGAGATCCCGTCATGTCAGCCTGACCCTCTCTCCTGACCCTCCACACACCCCTCCTTCCCTTCCATAGCTGCCAGGTGCGCCCTTCCTTGCCTTTCGGTAGATGCCCTCTTCCACCTTCAAGTTTACAGCTGAAAATTCCAGCCAGAATTAGCCACTCCCTCCCCAGTGCTTCCTGGGCCTTCACTTTTATTTATTTATTTATTTATTTATTTATTTATTTATTTTGCAAGAGCCAGCCATGCAACTCAGATTCACTTATGCAAAAATGGGAAGAGTAGGGACACCGGGAACAGGGATTCGCCAGCTCTCTTTGACTTCTCTCTGAACATCACTGGCCTATTGCCTCAAACTCTGTCCACAGGAAGAGCCCAAGGGGGTCAGATTCAAACTCTAGTCTACAGCTGCACAGCTGGGGTGTCGGGGACTTTGCCCTTTCAGCATCAGTTTAATAAGTCCTGGGAAAGACCCTTGGACCCTCCTGGGGCTGGAAGCAGGAGGCAGTAGGATTTGAGTGGGTGGGGCCAAGGCACTGGGTGTTCAGCAGCAGCTTCCACTCAGCAAGGTGGGGCAGGGGTGCAGGAGGGCGTTGGGGCCACTGGTAGAAGAACTGGGAAGGTGTGAAGCAAAAGTGGAGTATTGGTTACCAATGGCGGGATGATTCTCTGCTACTGAAAAAGGATTACATTTGACTCATTTGGACATTGAGCTCTGTCCTCTCTTCACTGGATTGTGAGTTTGGGAAAGGGTTAATGTCTATTTTGTTGCTAAAGTTTCTTTCTCTTTTAAAAATAATTATTTTTGTATTGGGGACTGAGCCCAGGGGTGCTCTGCCACTGAGGGACATCACCAGTCCCTTTTTTTTTTGTGAGATAGGGGCTTGCTAAGTTGCTGAGGCTGGCCTCAAATTTGCAATCCTCCCGCCTCAGCCTCCCAAGTCACTAGGTTTACAGGTAAACACCATCACCCTCAGATCTTTTAGGTTTCTGCCACCTCAGAGCAGGACATGGGCATAGCAGTGCCTTATAACCAGTAGGCCTCAATAATATTATTGGATAGAATAGTCATTAAGGTTATTTTGCATTAATAAACTTCCTGGGACACAATTCACAAAGATTGTTTTGTTTGGGATCTTCACACATTCTCACTGAACTTTGGGGGGTCGTTTAAAGGGGAGACAGTTAATAAGTCCCCACTGTCATCTTTCTCCTAACAGCTTTACTGACCTGACTTTAACCTATCGTTAATTCTCTAATTAAGATAAAGAGATAAAGCAAAGATTTACTGTCAAATCACCTAGCTGCTGCTTTGCTCAATTTTTATCTATTAAAAGATTAAATTATCTGATAGGACTTTACTTTGGCTAAATATAATCATAATAATGATTATGAAAAACATTTTTATAGGTTTTAACTTGCCAAGTTCAATGTTGCTCTATATTAAGAGGATGGCCTCATTTTGATTCCTGGGGCAGCTTTAAAAAGAGAACTTTATATTCTGGTAAACCATTAACTCAAAAAAGAGATGTGCATTTGAGACATATTGTCCCAGGTTCTCTGGGAAAACATAAATATGAATAGAGTGGTATTTTTTGAAAAATACACAGTTTGTCCTATTGCCACGTTACGCAAGGGCCCTGGGCTGGGAAGGAGATGGATGGAAGCAGAGGTCCCACTCTCTGAGCTGCAATGGGTTGAACTGTCCTCGTCCTACCCACCTCTGCAGCCCCCTCCCTGCCTTGTGGATTCCATGTCCTCAATCTCATCCGACTCTCTCTCCTCCTCTTTATTCCCATGGACATCTTAGTCGGGTCTGCATCGTCTCTCCCTAAGGCAGAGGGTGGCAAACTTTCCTCTCTGGGGTCAGATAAATGCAGTCATGCACTGAATAATGACATCCCAGTCAAAGATGGACCACATACATGGTGACAGTCCCATCAGACTAATAGAGTTGAGCAATTCCTATGGCCTGGTGCGGGGTCGTTGGTCATCCTGACACCACAGCACAGCTGGTGACTCACGAGCTCGTGGTGATGCTGGTACGAGCACACCTGCCAGTCATATAAAAATGTGGCACATACAATTATGTTCCGTTCATAACACCTGACTTAGCAAACAACTAAGGTACTGGTTTGTGTATTTACGATATTATTTTGTCGTCATTATTTTAGAGTGTTCTCCTCCTACCTACAAAAAATAAAGAGTTCATCGTAAGACAGTTTGTGTAAGTGAATTCTACAGTGTTCGCACAATGTCAATGTCACCTAAGATGCATTTCTCAGAATGGATCCTGTCATCAAACAGCACATGACTATAGCTTTAGGCTCTGAGAACATATGGTCTCTGTTCCGACTGCTCACATCCCCCGGGTTCAAGCAACCACAGACTGTGGATACAGGAACAGGTGTGGCTGTGTTCCGTGATCCCCCACAGTGTGGGCTGGGGCCTCAGGCTGGCCCCCACCAACCTCTGGACAGCATCCCTCAACCAGATGTTGGCCTGTTTTACTCCCCCAGGCCTGTACAGAGTGTCTGGCATCTAACAGACATTCAATAAAAGTGCATTTTACAAAAAGTGTTGTACAGACTTAATTCAATTCCTATTAAAATCCCAAGGACATTCTTTATAGAAATAGAAAAGCAGTCATGAAATTCATTTGGAAAAATAAGAGACCCAGAATAGCCAAGGCAATCCTTAGCAAGAAAAGTGAAGCAGGAGGCATCACAATACCAGACTTGAAGTTTTGTTATGGTAACAAAAACAGCATGGTATTGGCACCAAAACAGACACATAGACCAATGGTACAAAATAGAAGACACAGAGACAAACCCACATAAATATAGTTATCTCATACTAGACAAAGGTACCGAAAACATCCATTGGAGAAAAGATAGCCTCTTCAACCAGTGGTGCCGGAAAACTGGAAATCCATATGCAGCCAAATGAAATTAAACCTCTATCTCTCACCCTACGCAAAACTCAACTCAAAGTGGATCAAGGACTTAGGCACTATAACAGAGACCCTGTGCCTAATAGAAGAAAAAGTAGGCCCAAATTTGCATCATGTCATCTTAGGAACTGACTTCCTTAACAAGACTCTGAAAACACAAGAAGTAAACTCAAGAATCAATTAATGGGATGGTATCAAACTAAAAAGCTTCTTCACAGCAAAGGAAACAATTAAGAATGTGAAGAGAGAGCCTACAGAGTGGGAGAAAATCTTTACACCTGCAACTCAGAGCACTAACCTCTAGAATATATGAAGAACTCAAAAAACTTAACAACAAATAACCCAATCAATAAGTGGGCTAAGGAACTGAATAGACACTTCACAGAAGAAAAAATACAATCAACAAATAAATGAAAAAAAATTTCATCATCTCTAGCAATTACAGAAATGCAAATCAAAACTACACTGAGATTACTCTCACTCCAGTCAGAATTTCAATTACCAAGAATAGAAGCAACAATAAATGTTGGCGAGGATGTTGTGAAAAAGGCACACTCATACATTGCTGGTAGAACTGCAAATTGGTACAACCACTCTGGAAAGCAGTATGGAGATTCCTCAGAAAACTTGCAATGGAACCACTATTTGACCCAGCTATTCCACTCCCCAGTTTATACTGAAAGAACTTAAAACAAGCATATTACAGTGATGCATCCACATCAATGTTTATAGTAGCTCAATTTGCAATAGCCAATCTATGGAATCAACTGAGGTACCCTTCAATAGATGAATGGATAAAGAAAAATGTGGTATATATACACAATGGAATATTACTCAGTCATAAAGAAGAATGAAATTATTGCATTTGCCAGTAAATGGATGGAGCTGGAGACTATAATGCTAAGTAAAATAGGCCAATCCCCACCAAACCAAAGACCAAATATTCCCTCTTAATATGGGGATGCTGACTCAGAATAGGGAGGGGTTGGGAGGGGAGTGAAGGTTCACTGAATTGGACAGGGTGGAGTCAGGGGAAGAGGGGAGTGATGGGAATGGGAAAAAATAGTAGAATGAATCAGACATTACTCTCGCATATATACACATGACCAATGTAATTCTACATCATGTACAACCAGAAGGATAAAAAGTTATACTCCATATATGTATAATATGTCAAAATACATTCTACTATAATGTATAACTAATTAGAATTTTAAAAAGCAAAAAGCATTGAACCTATATTGGCAGGTGGACCTCAAAAATAAAGTGCATGGGAAGAATGAATGAGGTCCCTTGCCATATCTGCATACCTATGATACCATTATATAACTAAGCTGCAAGATATTATTTCCAATTTCGTTAAGATAAAAGATTTGGAAACAGGTGCAGTGGTGCACACCTGTAATCCCAGTGGCTCTGGAGGCTGAGGCAGGAGGATTTGGAATTGAAAGCCAGCCTCAGCAACTCATTGTGGCCATAAGCAACTCAGCAAGACCCTGTCTTTAAAGAAGAATTTAAAAAGGCCTGGGGATGTGGCCCAGTGGTTAAGGCTCCTGGGTTCATTCCCTGCTACAAAAAAAAAAAAAAAAAAGACTTGAAACCTTTTGAGATTTACTGTAAATTCCAAGAAGTCTATCTCCCTTCTAACAACACAATCTGCATAATAACTTATTGCTTGACACACAGTCATGGAGAAACAACTCAGCATCTCTAATTGTGGCATTTTACAACACATTCCTCTTGATGAGGGTAAGTGTGGTGAGTCTGATCAGGGCTTAAACAAGAAGAGTTTTGTTTTTGTTTAAACAAGAGCATCTCAGACACAGGAGAATGATGAAAAGGTCCACAGCTGGCAGGAACAATATTGTATCATTAAACTTGGAGTTTGGTCAGACATATTTTGCATACCTTTAGGGTTACTCATTCTTGGGAGAGAGAAGATCGTTACCTAATTACTCTAAGTCACAGCAAAAGGGCTTTGCTTTGACTGTTTGCTTTTGTATAGAAGGGTTGCCTGGGTTGCACAGGCTCCCTCTGTCTAAGCATAACCTGATGTATGCCCCTCTGCATACTGCAGGAAGCTCGGGTGTCACACTGCGTGGGCACAGCCACAGCTAAGGATGCACCTCTGAGTCACAATAAGATTTGGGTAAATTATCCACCAGCTGCATTAGCAAATGCAAGACACTGGGATTTTTGCTGTGTGTGTGTGTGTGTGTGTGTGTGTGTGTGTGTGTGTGTGATGCCGGGATGGAACCCAGGGACTTAAGCATGCTAGGTAAACACTCGATCACTGAGTGATCCCCAGTCCAACACTGTCACGGTGCATTTATCAAACTGTCAGAGGATCCCAAAGCCAAAATACCACCCAAATAGGCAAATTAGGTTTGGGGCTAGACTCCTAATATATTTATCTGCCAACCACAGTAGCCAGTCAGGTTTAGGGACTGGCTTTTATCATCGAGTAAGAGCCACCTGTGCACATCTCTTCCCAGTGACTCCGCGCTGGTGTCTTGAAATCAGTGCCAGGGGAGTAGGACCCATGGAAATAGGTAAGCAGTAGGCATCGGAGCTTTTGGCCTGGGAGACTGATGGTTAACATTTCCTCGCACACCACTGATTACCTCCATGTAATGCAGTTTTTCTTGTTCCCCCACCCTGGGATGAGACATCCCATATCCTTTTCTGCATCTCAGTTAGAAGCCTCCTAACCTCTTTGCATCTCAGTTTTCTCATCTATGAAATGAGAGTTACCATGGTTTGGATGTCCTCACCAAAACTCATTTGAAATTTAATCTCCATTGGGAAGTATTAAGATGAGACTGCTAAGAAGCTATTAGGTCCTGATGGCTTTTCCCCTATAAATGAATTGATCCATTCAAGGATTCATGGATTCATGGATTCATGGGTTATCTCTGGAGTACCTTTGTTATAAAATTAAGTCTCTGGCATACCTGCTCTGTTTCATCATGCAGTAACTCCAGCAAATCATGAATCAGCATGAAGGCCCTTCCAAATGCTGAGCAAATGCTGATTCCATACTCTTACCTTCTCAGCCTCCAGAATATGAGCTAGGTAAATCTTTATATTTTATAAATTAACCAGTCTGTGGTATTTGGTTATAGCAACAGAAAACAGACTAAGACAAGAATAATACTACTTACTTTGCAGAGAAGATAGGATTAAATTATGTATAAATTACACCTAGATTATTGCAAGATTGTATACACTTGTTAAAGCTGGTTATTATTATTATTATTTATTAACTGAAGTAGATAGGGGTCAGAGATGAGAAGGGTAGCAGACACCTAAAATTTAAAGCAGTGATTTTAGTCTATGAATCATCAAATAACTCAAGGGGGTAGTGTCAGGCATCTGGTCTACCACCAAAGCCTAACCAACATAAGAACCTGGATGGGAGAGGCTTGGTTCTGCTCCTGAGTCTCACATCACTTGAGACTTAAGTCTTCATTCACACAACCTCATCCATCAGAGAACACAAAGTCGAATCAGAAGAGGAGCAGCTATTACCCAAACCTACTCCACCAGCCCCCACCAAGGTCTCAAGAACTTCTGCAGCCTGAGGCTTGTGTAAAGGAAGAAGGTGACGCAAGGAGCGTACAGTGAAGCTGATGTCTGTGGAGGCAGGAAGGAGTCAGACGGGGAACATATTCTGAGTTGGTTGGCTCGCCACTAGGTTTTGAAAAAGAAGTGCTCAACTATGGAACTGGCTCACTCTGGACATTCTGAGCAACCAGAAAGGAGAGATGAGCTAAGCTCTTGTTCACTTCCAAGATGTAGAAAAGATTGTGCATTTTAGGGGATCATTACAACAATTTAATTAACTCTATACTCCCCTCATCATGGAAATTCAAATTCATGAAAGGAAATTTGTTCTCATTATTTTAGACACCAGGACTTAGAGTTGTGTCTGTATGTATACCCAGAAGAGAGAGCGAGGAGGAAGTTTGCTAACACTGGATTTCTTTCAGATAGTACCACCCATCACTACCATTGGATATGGGGTTTTGATTCAGTCAGGATGCAGAGTTGTAAGCAACAATCTTATGGTTTGAATGTGTCCTCTCCAAATTTCAGGTATTGTCAATATGATAGTGTTAAGATGTGGGCCTTAGAGCTTACTAAACCATGAGGGGTTTCTTCCTGGTGGACGGGATTAAGGCCCTTACAGAAGAGACACAATGTTTAGTTAGCTTACTCTTCTGCTCTTCTGCCACGTGAGGACACAGCATTCCTTGACTCTGGAGGATGCAACCTTCACCAGAGAATTGAACTTGCCTCTACCATAGTTTGGACTTTGCAGACTCTAGAACTTCGAGAAATAAATTTCTGTTCTTAACAAGTGACCCAGTCTCAGGTATTTTATTATAGTAACACATACAGACTGAACAAACCAAACAGTTTTGCTAGCTTATGCAAAATGGGAAATGATTTTAAAAGGATATTGAGGCCCCAAACTCTTAGAAGGTGGGGGATCCAAGCTTAGAAATTATGCAGTCAGGAACCCCTCCCTGCCACCTACTCCCAATAATACTGCCACCTACTTTCATGGCTACTGCTGGGTATTTCCAACTCCTGTCACACTTCTGATTTGGAGAATTATCAGTCCCTGCCTGCAGCTGGGGCCATACTCACTTCCACTGCTTCCCATAAAAACTGGACACGGCTCCCGCCTCCTCCACTAGAATGGATTTTGCACCATCTCTGTTTCTTTATACCACTAGCTTCTGACTTAAGGTTCAGCATGGGTGTGTTTGATTGGTGGAGCTTAGGTAATATGTCCATTCTGAATTGCACAGGGTGTTGGGAAAGTGAGCAATTGGCACCTGAAGGTGTGCTGTACCATTTAAGGTAAGAGATGCCACAAACATAGGAAAAATAATTCAGATCTGTGGAGATGCTGCAAATAGTTCGAATAACAACTAAAAGTGGTTTAACCAAAAAGGACTATGGACTTATCTTCTCCTATACTGAGAAGTCCAGAATTTGGTGTTTCCAAATATGGTAACTTTAGCAACAAATAATGTTACTAAGGATTGAGATATGTCCTCTCTGTTCCACCATCTACAGAGCAGTGCCTTTCACCTTTAGGCCCAGATTGTTATGGTTACAAGACAATTGCTGTTTTAGTCAGTTTTTGCATCATTGTGACCAATATACTGACAAAAACAACTTAGAGGAGGAAAAGTTTATTTTGGTTCCCACTATTAGAGGTCTCAGTTCATAGATGACCAACTCCATTGCTCTGGTCCAATACATCATGGGGGAAGGGCCCAGAGGAGGAAAACTGCTCAGCTCATGGTGGGATCAGAAAGCAGAGTCAAGAGAGAGGAGGGGCCTACAGGAAGATACTCCTTCAAGGGCATGCCCCCAGTGACCCGCCTCCTCAAGTCATGCCCCACCTGCCTACAACTACCACAGTTCATTTGAGCTCAGATGGTCTGATTAGGTTACAGCTCTCATATTCAATCATGTCACCTCTGAATACTTCTGCAGAAACACAGGAGCTTTGGGGAGACACTTCATATCTAAACCATAACAATGGTAATAGCTCAGATACTGCACCCTCACATAAGCCAGTCCCAACTGCAAAAAGTGGTGTTTCTCTTCACACAAGAGTAGCATCACCAGAAGTTATGTAGCAGACATCCCCTTGTGTCCCATTGGTTGGAATTAGACACGTGACTGTCATAAGTGCAAAGGAGACTGGAAAATGGAACACCTGGCATTCTAAGCCTCCATAGTGCAATGTAGATGCTGTCAAAAGAGAAGAGCAGGGCAGAAGAATGAGAAGTTATACTCCATTTATGTTTGATGTGTCAGAATACATTCTATTGTCATGTATAACTAATTAGAACAAATAAAAAGAGAAAGAAAACCTGATTCCTGTACTCACTCTGGCTTCCTTTCTGTTAATTTCCAACTAGAATTGAACTAGTGTTGATATCATGCTCTTAACCTTGAGAATTGTGTCTTTAATAAGTCTCTTTTCTTTTTAAAGTACTGAGCCTCAAGTGTTTTATAGTAATGAAAAACTAGCAATGCAATTTGTTATAGGATTATTTTCACTTTCTATTTCCTCTGGAGTCAGTTTTGATAATTATTTTTTAGTAATTTGTTCATTTTGAGTTTTTCAGTAGATTGATGTAACATTGATGATAGCATTATCTTATTTTTAAAATATGGGCTTATCTTGCACTTATAATATTTAAAAATATTTTGCCTCATTTCTTTTCCTTGCTAAATCTTACAAGGGGTTTATCTATTTTTGTTAATATTTTATCTCTATTTTGTTGATTGCTGCTGTTCTTTTTACTAGTACTTTTCTAATTTTCTGAGTTTATTCTTTTCTTTATCCATTTTCTTAAGTTAGATGCACACCTCATTTTTATCCTTCTTTTCTACTGCATGCATTCAAGGCAATAAATGTATTTTCTAATACAAGTATGATTTTTAATATAAACACTGAGAATAAAAGCACTTTTCTCATTTTAACATCAGCTTTAGAAACAACAAAATTCCTTTTTAAACATAATATATATTTCTAATATAAGCATTATTCAATGTAAGCATTTTTCTTAACAAAACATTATTGTAAGCATTATTTAATGTAAGCTTTATACAATGTAAGTATTATTCCTAACAAAGGTATCTGTTCTTAACCTCTGTGGCTCTTATTTCCCTTCTACTTTATTTCTCTCCATAGCATTTAATATAATTTGATCAATTTTATTCTTATTTTATTTTGTTTGGGGGGTTTTAAAAATTCCTTTTTATGTGAAGGTTCAGTGGTGTGATTAAAATCATATTTTAAAAATTAAGAAAGAGAAGAAAAGCTGTGCAATAGGGTCCACCATTGCCACCAGCCTTGGGAATGTTGGGTGAGTACCAAGTGGATATGGGGTGGGGATACCATTAGGTTTCATCCTGTGTGAATACTCCTATCTTTCAGTAGAACCTGCCTGCTCTGCTTTGTTCAGAAGAATTCTGGATACAGCAGAAACACATAGCATCATCAGCTAGTGATGTCTTCCTTGGGTAGGGGAGGAGGAAGTGTTGTCAGGTGAGCCATGATTTATCATACCTGTCCTGGAGAGGGACAAACCTGTTTTATGAACTCTACATTTCTTTACAAATCACTTCAATCTGTTCTTGAAGAGCTGGGCAAACTAGCACAGTTCCAGTGTTTGAGCTTCTCTGGTGTCTCACCCGCACACCAATGTGGATTATTCTGTTTCTGGTGTTCATGCTGTCCCTTGACCACACTTTTCTAGCTGTAAAGATTGGCATGAGTCCTTGACTCATGAATGCTGGTTGGTGCCATTACTGGCTAGGGGAGAAAAGCATCTATGTCATGGGAAGGTCCAATGTTTTCTTCAAATGTTTATTTTACCTATAGTGGACACTCTGGGTGAACTTGCTCTTATCTCACACAGTGTCTGTTTGCTCTTGAGAACCAGGGACATTTGGGTTAAATGTATGTACCACAGGCCCAAAAGTAGCTGAGTCATTTGGCCCTTCTTACTGCATATAACTGGAAAGAAAATTATTAATAGTAAGCACTTGTCACAACCACAACTACTACCACTGCTAACGATAAGTAACAGTAGAGAGTAAACTTCACAGTTTACAAAACACCTGTGTATACATGTCACCACTGTTTCAAGAATGACAACAGTCTTATGAGTTGGTCAGTGAGGGTAATAACCATACTTAACTTTTGTTGAGAATTTATAACCTTCTAGTCACTGTTCTAAGTGTTCACATATACTCGTTTAATTCTTGAATTAATAATCCAAGGGAAGTGCTGTTGTTTTCCATTTGTCAGATGAGGAAATTCAAACCTAAAGAACTTTAGTAACTTCGCCAATGTCATGTTGCTTATAAATGGCAGACACTGTCTTCAAATCCATGTGTCTCACTCTAAAATCAGTTTCTACTTCTATTCTAGTAATCTTTATGGTTATTTAGATTAGTGTTATTATTATTCCAACTTTTGGTAAACTGAGATCTAATAATTGGGAGTGGTTAATCCAAGGTCACCAGCTGGTAAAAGGCAGTCACCTAACACTTCTATTACCTTACCCCAAAGGCTAAAGACAGATGATTGGTGCTACAAAAAAGTAGTAGCTTTCAGAGAAGCTGAACGATTGGTGTATGATTGCTGGATTGCCTAGCTGTGTCTCCTTTATTCAAGCTTAGGTAGCCCAGCTGAAAGGCAATAGGCTGGGAGGCAAATATACCTAAATGGGAATTTTGGTCAATTTCTTAACTTCTCTGAGCCTCTGACTCATAATTGGGGAATACAAACTATTGTGTAGAATCTTTGGGAGGATTAAATGAGATAATTGTACAAACTAATGCCCAGTAGGTAAGTACCCAACCATCCTTTTTCATCTCCATATGCTTCTCTTCTTTTCTCCTTTCTCAAGAAGGTCTGTACTTCCTACACCCTCCAGGAAATGTTTCAGGAGTTCTTTCCCAACAGGATTGACAGGAATCCTGGACACTTTCACAGTCTTGCAGAAAATGCCTACATAAAGGCTTTGCGCTTGTGAAAAAAAACATTGCATTAGATTTCCATGTCTCATATTTGTTCAAATCAGAACAACATTTGCACTTGTGTTTGAAATCAGAGATGGCTTCTTAAGTATTAGAAGATATCCAACCTAAAACTTTGCTTGGTAGATGGAGACAAAAAACCCGAGTGACCAGCAGTGGTTAATAGGTAGTCAATCATTATTCATTTTCTTTCTTTAAAATGGGCTTTGAGCTATTTAAAGAGAGCTACAATTCAGACACATCTTATGTAGACTGCTGGTAACTTAGGAAAGTGTTCCTGATTGAAACCTGTAAACAGCTATGTGAGTCGGGTCCTTCCTCAAGTGGCTTAGATACTAAGTCATTCCTTCTAGACTCCAAGTTCCCTGAGGGAAGGGATCTTCTAGCTTAGTCCATGGCTGGTGCTCAGTAAACGGTGATGTTGGGTATTGCTGGTAGACAGATGAATGGATAGATGGATGGGTAGATGGAAGGATGGAAGGATAGATGGACAGATGGATGGATAGAAGGATGGATGAATGGCTTATCCCAAATCCCTCAATAGTGGAAATAATATAAAATGGAGATATTATAAGTACAGAAATAGAGACCACTTCCCTCTGGGTTTTGGGCAGAAAAATTTCCCCCTAAAGTTACACAAACACGTACGTAAAAGGAAAAACTGGATAAAGGAAGTGAGACTCTGGGATGACATTTGTCTTGGCCACAGCAGAGGAGCAGCTATCAGCAGGCTCCAGTGCGGGCCGCAGCCACAAGGACAAAGCCACTTCAGCTTTCTGTGATGAGCTCACACTCACGCCCCCAGTCTCCTGTCCTCGGTTAAAAAGGAAGTGGCACCAGAAGCCAAGAGACCCATTTTAGGTTTTTCTTTTTTGACTGCACAAGATGAAAAAACATGAAACAAAATTTCTCTCTCAACCTTGCAACAGTTGTAGTTGCAATTAGTTGTAGCTGCATTTCAAAATCTACACACAGCATTTTTAGTGACAGTTTGGAGGGGAGATGAGAACCACCATCTACAAAGGGACTACTGGGCACTGAGCACAAAGCTGGCTGGTTTTACAAGTAGTTTCCCTCATCCCCACAATTGCTATAAATTAGGTGTTTTGTTTTGTGTTTTTTGTTTGTTTGCAGTGAAATCCGTTGGCATGCTTACATTTAACATTTTAACACAAGTAAATGTTTTGCTAAGTACATTTTGGGTGGGAGTATGTTAGATCTTATCTGCATCAGATTAAATGAAGGGAAAGTGAAGATTTAAGGAGGTCATTGAACCATGACTCACATGAAAGTACAGAGTTAACAGAGTCAAATCCAACAGTAAAATAAAATTATTAGGTCTAATGAGAAATATCCATGTGAGTTAATAAGGAAGTAGAAATAGAATTCAGGATGGATTAGCACATTTAATCTGCATCAACCATAAATAATCCTACAGTGACCGTATAGGTTTGTGCTTTAATTTGCTGACACACAGTCTTTAAATCATGCACTTTGGCTATTGTATTTCCTGCTACTTAGAATTTAATTCATTCAACATATCTACAATCATTCATCTAACCTCTCTGGTACCCAGGATGCATGTCCTAATGTTTACCATTCAGCATCTCCCAAAATGGTGGCTTGTAGAATACTTCTCAACCAGAAATTATAAAATGGGACTCTAAAAAAGTCTTGCACAAATGAATTTAAGCAACATTAAAATTAAGCAGATGTATTTAATGCTGGACTTTTCAGTTTTCAGCATCTGCAAAAATGCATAAGGAATGGTCAAGGGGCACATAGTGGACAATATTTACCAAAATTATTTGAGCCCCAGTCCAATCTTTTTTATGTCCTACTTAAGAACATCTCCAAGAGTATGAAATATAATTTTGGAAAATTCAGACTCAATGGATTTGGTTTTTGCAAATCAAATCCTTAGAGGCAATTTCTGCCTGAGTACCTTGTCTGCAATTTGAGGAGCTCCCTTCACTGTGACTTTATTCTTGGTGCCTGGTACAAACGTCTTCCACTGACAGCACTAACCTAGGCTGATTAGATGTTTGAGAGTCCCAGACTGATGCTTTTGAGGATTTTTATAATCTCCTAAAGTACAGCCATTCCATAAATGTCAAACGATGATCACCTGTCAGGCAAAGTACTTCGAAGTCTCTAAGTTCTTCCTTTCACTCACGCACCAGGCTGTAGTCATTTGCATGTTGATTTTTCATTGAGAGCAGGGATTGTGTCTCTCTCACCTTCCTCTCATCAGTGTTGGCCAATCATGTCTGTTGGAATGGTCCTCAGTTAGATATCTGCCTGCCTCTGCAGGTAGGCGAGGCCAGCACTGCAGCCTCCAACTGACAGCCAATGAACGGAGGCACGAAGAAGCGGATCTCCAGTTGATAGAAGCTAGACACAGCAAAAACAGTACTGGAACTCCTGACTTGGGAACTTGAATTATCAGAGCATCCTCCTAATGGTATCCTGAGAGAGGGCTCTAAATTGTCATTGAATGGTATTTTAGAGGGGAAAAGCAAGAGTGAGATTAAAGGAATAAGCACATTGGCCTCTGGCTCAGCTTAATGCAGACACAGGATACCCATGTAGGAGGTGTGCAGAACACCCATGCAGCCCTTCTGATCTCTCCAGGCTTTCTGAACAGTTCCCCGTGTTAGTTGCTACAGGGCTGAAGATGTTAACCAGCAAAAATAATGAAATAAACTCTTTCACAACTGTGTAAGGGAAAACATTAAATCAGAGCCTTCCTGCCAGCCCATGGATAAAACATGCATATTGAAAACATTCCCACTCGGGTCTTTATTTAAAACTTACCTCTGCAGCCTCACTGTTCAAAGCCGTGCCACCATTCACTGATCACACTCAGCCCTTTGCCTGCTAACTCTGTCTGGGGAGAGGCAATTCCAGGGATATAAAATAGCTTACAAATTTAGGGAAAAAATTATCCTGTGTATCTCTGCAGCACAAGGTGATCTTCTTCCCAGGTTCTTTATCACAGCTCCCAAGTTGGCCTGCATAGAATAGATCTTTGTAATGATCCGTTACTGCACCTAACCCAGAGACAAGGAAGGAGATTAAAAACTATCTGTACAGTTAAGATATTGAAAACTCTGGGGAAAAAATCTCCCATCCTCTAAGTATTGTTTTGATAAAATACTTTTTATCTTGGAAAAACCTAGAAGTAGGAGCATTTCCAAGGGAATATATTTACTTCACACTTGTGATTTGCCAAAATCAGAAGTGAACCACACAATTTCCATGAGGACAAGAAAGGGTCCATTTCAGCACTCCCACTTAGAGTTGTAATCCAGAGAAAAATCTAGACAATGACACCATCACCCATGGGAATATTTAGTGACACAATTTGTCTCTAGACCATGTCTGACATGAGTGAGCAGGTCTGAAATTACAGTCACAGGATACCAGCCTTTGAGCCTCGGGATGCCTGGACCACCTTCTTGCTACCGTGCTGGCGACACTGGAGCCTGCCGGCTCACACAGCTGAAGAGCATCACTGGGAAGGAAGTGAGCTCCAAAGATAATCTGATCCAGTGCTTCCTGTCCTTTTATGTGAAGCAGTAAACTGCTGCAGCGAGGAGCGTGGGTTCTGGAGTCAGATGGCAGGGATGGAATCCTGGCTGTGCTGTTCCTTGCTGGGAGTTGAGCAAGCTCCTGGGACCCTCTGTGATGTGGGAATGACAACCCATGGAAACCCGGAGAACAGTGCCTGGCTCGCAGTGCATGCTCACGAGCAGTGCCTGTTGGGAGTGTGCCTCTGACCCGGGAGAGGGCCCTGCCTGGCCCCAGACTTTACAGGCCCCATCTGGACCCCACCAGGGCTCATGTGTCTTTCTCTAGACCACATTTCAGGTAACTGGGACCCCAGATTTCCTGCCCAAACTGTGCTGTTCCCACTGTAAGGGCCCACATGGGTCTGTTCCCTGGGGTCCATTCTCCAGGTGATTGTTCCTGGACTCAATGGGTGAGACAGGCAGCTGTTGACCGGCTGTGCATGAAGCATGGGCATGAGAGGGGGCAGTCCACATCTATGCACAAGAGGCCACTAAGGTGCTGGAGGCAAGGTGAGCTGGCCACAGGCCGAGAGCTAGCTTCCTTTGCTCTACATCTTACATATGCCGTTAACCTCAAAATGTTCTGAAATTCTAATTTTTTTTTTTTTTTAACCAGGGATTGAATTCAGGGACAGTCGATGACTGAGCCACATCCCCAGCCCTATTTTGTAGAGACAGGGTCTCACTGAGTTGCTTAGTGCCTTGGTTTTGCAGAGGCTGACTTTGAACTTGAAATCCTCCTGCCTCAGCTTCCCAAGCCGCTGGGATTACAGGCATGCTCCACAAGGTCTGGCAAGAAATTCTAAATCTGAACCTGCCCTTGAAGTCATTATGTAAGTCAGTTTGCAAAGGTGGGAGGATAAGAACCCATTTTAACAACTTGATGAAATACTTAGACCTATGGGGTGTGGACTTCCATTTGTGCTCCGAAACTCCACACACATTAGGGGCAGATGTGACAGCTTATGCTTTTCATTGTCCCAACCACTCTATTGAAGATGCCATGGTGGACACGAAAGTCCACTCTGGCCTTGGAGGAACATATATAAGGGCTTCCTTTTTATATTATTCCTCAAGGGAAGTTTGGACCAAACCTTAAAGAAACACCAACCTGCAGCACAAGCTGAACCACATCAGAGTGTGGTTCATTGAAACTTGTTCTAGAGTCAGCAGAGCCCTCGTGGGCTCTTTGGCCCCATCAGAAGCAGGAGTCGACTAAGCCCTGTTCCAGCTCTGTCATTGGCAGTGCTCAGTTAGGTGTTTGACCTCGGCTTCTTTCTCTGCATCTTCATATATATATATATATATATTTTTTTTTAGATGTTGGTAGGCCTTCATTTTATTCATTTATTTATATGTGGTGCTGAGAATCCAACCCAGTGCCTCACACGTGCTAGGCAAGTGCTCTACCACTGAGCCACAACTCCAGCCCGCTTTCTCTGCATCTTTGACACAATTGATTCTCCTTCTAGAAAACTAGCAGAGACAAAGTGGAAGCTCAGGATGAGAAGGGTGGCCACATCTACCTTGCTCACATATGTCTTCCTATTCACCCTGGGATGCCCGGCATGCAGCAAGTCATGGTCAAAGATTTGCAAAGAAAGATGGTGACCAAGACGTTATGGGTAATAGTGAAAATACTAGAACAATCCCAATGTCTACACTTAGAAAAAATGGTTAATATTTTGAACATATGATAGAATATTAAGCAGTGATTAAAATGATACTTTCAATAAAGTCCAGTGACACAGGAAAATTTTCACAATGTATTTTTAAAAAGCAGGATATGAAATTATATACAGAATATTCAATGTAAAGCCAAGTGTGTAAGGAGCACACACATCAAGGACTCAAGGTTGTCATCTATACTCTGAGCATCTGGAATCCTGAGTAACTTTTGGTTTTCAATTCATCCTATTTTGTGTGTGTGTGCATGCATTCCAAAGCTATTTTATTTATTTATTTATTTATTTATTTATTTATTTATTTTTGCAGTATTAGGAATTGAACCCAGGGACTCTTTATCACTGACCTACAATCTCCAATTCTTATTTTTCTGTTTTTATGCGGTATCTCTAAGTTTCCTGGGCTGGCCTCCAACTTGAAATCCTCCTGCCTCAACCTCCCAAGTCACTGGGATTATAGGTTTACAACACTGTGCCTGGCCCAAACTTATTTTTACAACAGAAAGCCCCATAAACAAATTCAAAGTGAATTTGAATTTATACCAAAGAAGAATTTGCAATATACACAAGTCATAAGATTACTCTCATTAATGAATAAAGAACTCATGTGTCAAAAACCTAAAGATTAATACTCCCATGGAAAAATGGGTAAGCAATCAGCTCTCCCTCTGCAGTCCTGGTTTTCCTGGATCAGCCTATCCAGTTGCACTGTGTTTTCCTGTGTCCACTGGAGTTAGGGGTGGCCTCAGAACCATGTTCTCCCTAATTAAGGATGATGGAAATGGTGTGTACAAATTTCATGTCTGGTTCCACAACTTCCTGGGGCAGTGGATGAAACAACAGAATCTTATTTCCAAAACTTAACATATACTGAGCTATTAACATGTGCTCAGCCCTTTACAGACAGGATCTCATTTGACCCTAACAACAACCCTTGAGACAGGTAATATTTTCCCTACTTTCAAGAAGAGGCTAGAGATAAGGCCCACCCTTGGCGTGTGCAAGATGTATTTATGGAAACGATTTGAAAGTCAATACACTGCAACATTACAGTGGTTATTTCTGGATGTTTAGACTACAAGGACTGTGTGTACATATATTTTCTCAGCAAACATACATTATTTATATGATTTTTAAATGGTAAAAATATTTAAATGACAACAACTAATTCGAATTTCAGAGACATAGATTGAACAACTTAAAACAGTTGTCAAACAACTTTCAGAGGCATTTAGATAAACCATCCTTCCCTCTTTTTTTCTGGTACTTTCTAGACACATAAAAAATAATGTGTCAAAAAATTTAAATCAAGTCTGAAAATTTCCAAAGGAGGAAGGAGATGCTGATAATCCCTGGGACTTCAAGATCTACCCTGACCCTCTGTCTGGTAGAGTGACGGAGAGCTCTACTTCATTTTAAGCTATTCTGACTTCTGAAGATTCCTACAATGTTTTTGACATGCCGTAGGAGGCTCTCAAGGATGGACATCCATTGTCATGGCCAAGTCAATAGTGTTGCTGCCCATTAGGAAATGTGGTGAATGAATAGTGCTCCCTGTCACAGGGACAGAAGGGTGGCTGCTTCTGCATGTCAGGGGGAGACCCTCTGACTCACACCCTCTTGCAGTGATGCAGCCTACCTGCCCAGGTTTTTGTTTCCAACACATATGCCAGCATTAGCATGTTATAAACCAGGCCCTGCAAACTTTTTCTATGAAAAAACAGATGGTAATTATTTAGATGTTCAGGGCATGTAGTCTATTGCTACTGCTCAATCCTGACATTGTAGCATGAGTAGAGTATGATTGTGTCTCAATAAAATTCTTTACAATAACAAGCAGCTGGTATCAAGCTATGTTACACACCCACCCTTGCTACTCAAAGTGTGGTCCCTCGACCAGAAGCATCACTTGAGAGCATGTCAGGCATACAGAAGCTCAAGTCCCTACTCCAACCTACTGAGTCAGAATGTACATCTTAGGAAGATCCACAGGTGATTTGAGCACAAATCAAAGTTTGAGAAGTGCCATCACAGAACCGGATTTTCAAGTCTGGTTGCTCATTGGAGAAACCTGGGGAGTTTTTTTTTTTTTAAAAAATGTACTGTTATAGTGTGGAAAGTCTCCCAAAGGCTCATGTGTTGAAATTGTGTACCTAAAGCAGCAATGTTTAGAGGTGGGGCTTTAGGGAAGTGATTGAATCATAAGGGTTCTGATCTCATGAATGGATTAATCCATTGATGGGTTCATAATTGAATGGACTATTGGGAGGTGGAGGAAACTGTAGGAGGTGAGTCTAACTGGAGGAAATAGATCATGACATGCCCTGGAAGAGTATGTATTGTCCCCAGCCCCTTCCTCCTTCCTCACGCCTTGTTTCTTTGCTTACCTTTCACCCTGAGGTGAGCAGCTCTGCTCTGCCACATGTTCCCTGCCATGAGTCTGCCTGGACGAAGTCCCAAAGTGATGGCACCAAGTCATCATGGACTGAAACCTCTGAAACCATGAGCCAAAACAGATCTTTTCTCCTTTAAGTTAATTCTCTCAGGTGTTTTGTCACAGAGATTAAAAGCTGACTAACACCAGTACTGATGCTTGGAGATGTGCATTTATTTGGGTAGTGTCCTGGCACTGGGATTCTTAAAAGTCACCAGGAGATTCTAACCAAATAGCCAGAATTGATAATCTATAGAGATGGGCACCTGGACCATATCCAATTAATGATGCAATAACAAAAAATTCTACTTCTCAGGAAGACAAAGTGCACTACAAAACACATGGCCTGCCTGTTGCAAGAGAAATTACATTTATTTATACGTGGGCAACCCTTAGGCCTGTTCTGCTGATTTGTGTTCTCTGGGGCCAGTTCCTGGTGGCTTTCTGTTATGGTTTGAATATGAGGTATCCCCAAAAAGTTCATGTGTGAGACTGTAACTTCTTCAGAGGAAAAATGATCAGATTGTGAGACTCTTAACCCAATCAGTGAATTAATCCCTGATGGGATTAATTGAGTGGTACCTGGAGGCAGGTGGGGTGTGGCTGGAGGAAGTAGTTAATTGGGGGCATGGCTATGGGGTATATATTTTATATCTGGAGAGTGGACTCTCTATCTACTTCCTGATCACCATGTGAGCTGCTTCCCTCTGCCACACTCTTCTGCCATGTTGTTCCTGTCTCACATGGGGCCCTGAGATGGAGCCAACTGTCTATGGATTGAGATCTCTGAAACCACGAGCCCTTAAATAAACTCTTCCTACTCTACAGTTGTGCTGGTTGGGTCATTTAGTCATGGCAGCAAAAAAGCTGACTAAAACACTCACAGCCTGTCCATGGAGGTCACAGAGACCTGGGAGCCAGGCGGAGCCACACAAAAGAGTAATAATCTTGTTCTATGATTAAGCTTAAGGAGAACCTGGAAATACTTAGATTTCATCAATCCAGAAAGAACGGATGATTGTCAAGTCAGATGAATCACATGATCAGAAAGCCCAACTCCCAGTTGCACCACAGAACTTATTCATAAAAAGAACAAACATAAAGACGCCGAACACCAGATGGAGTCCTTCTGAAATTTCCTTGGGGTGGGAGGCATATAGCACATGCTGTGGCCATGCGATCTGTCGGTGGGGGGACCACCAAAGGCGAGGCATCCTCGAGAGCTTAAAATGTATTTGAATAAAGAATTTGTGCAGAAGCTCTCACTGTGGCGTGGGGAACCCAGAGGCAGCAATGTGACATTGTGGTGACATAAAAACCTGCCTCTAATGGAGCCTGAGAATGAATTTCTGCGAAACTTAGATGGGGATGGAACCAGGAATCCCTGGGCTTTCCCTCAAACCTAAAATCTGCACCCCAAAACAACCATGCAATAGTGCAAAGGGAAGACATGATCCACCCCTTCGCCTTGGGAAGGAACCATTCAGCCTCACAGCACATGGTCTTCCTCATTTGCCAATGGTCTGATCTGTGTTTTTTTCTAGCTCAGACACACCTTAGGGCCTCGGAAATCAGACAGCGAAGCCTCTAACTATCTTGCTCATTCAAGAAATAACATCCATGAATTCAGCCGGCTTATTTCTGGAGAGCTGGCTTTGTTCTTTGACATGTCCGCAGATGGAACACTTTAAGTTTCCGGCCACAGTCGCAATAATTAGCCCAAAATGAAGGCTATGGATGTTCTCACTTTGGAAAACTTACCTGGCCTGTTATTTTCCAAGCCTGGTGTTGGGAGTGACTTGAAGGCTTTGAGCAGGAAGTTGGTGTCCCTCCCCTGAAATTAGTTAGCATGAGAAAACTCATCGGAACAGAAAGAGAGGTGACCATAGACTTTGTCATTCAAGTTGAAACAACAGGCACACACTGGATCGGCTCTGGACAAGCCGGTCACTCAGTGACCATGCCACTTCCCGCTGCCACATCACATTGGCAGAATAATTGACATTATTCTTTGGCAGAATAAGGAGATTAGAGTGCCTTGGTTTGGCCAGGAGGCCATGCATCAAACAAATACAAGACCTTCATAATGTATGTATTTCTCTAACAGTCTTACTTTGACACATCTGTTATGCCATACGAAAGTCACTCCACTTTCTTCTAAGCAACTTCATTCATAAAAAGCACAGCACGCTTCACAACAGGTAAGCTGTGGAGCCAACCTAGGTGCCCTTCAACATATGAATGGATAAAGAAAATGTGGTATATATCCATAATGGAATATTATTCAACCATAAAGAAGAATGATTTTATGACAATGGCCAGTAAATGGAAGGATCTGGAGACTCTCATGCTAACTGAAATAAGCCAATTCCAAAAAACCAAAGGTCAAATGTTTTCTATGATATATGAAAGCTAACCCACAATAAAGGGGCGATGTGGAGAATAGAAGTTAATTGAATTAGACAAAGGGGAATGAAGAGAAGGGAGGGGGAGAGGAAAAGGAAAGACATGGAATGAATCTGACATAACTTTCCTGTGTACATACACAAATATACCACAGTGAATCTCACCTTGTGTACATCCACAAAAACATTTATTTAAAAAATAAATAACTATGGGTAAATGGCAGAAGGATCATTAAAGGAAGGAAAGTTGGGGATGGAAAAGGAAAGTGAAAGGAGAGGTACGGGAGTCTGAGTTAGAATGAGATATACTCTATGTTTGTATAACTGTATCAAAATGGATTCTACTATCTTGTATTACTAAAAAGAAACAATTTTTAAAGAGTGAACCATAGTGTCAAGCTGCTGTCTCTTGAGGATGTCCAGGTGTATCGCACACACAGCTCAGGAAATGATTTATAGCAGAGACCTCATGCTGGGGTCTCCACATTTGCACCTGGGCTGGCCCAGGCTGCACTTGGGGCCACTTGGATATTTAAAGATGCCCCTTTCTAGGGCATACAAGATACCATGGCCCACATGACTTCCTGTTGTGAGAGGTGCTGAGTGCATGCCCTTTACCATTCCTTAATAAACTGTACGCTTTGCTGTAGGGAGACTGAATAGCTCAGCTCTGAGGACAGGCTGCAGATACGAGGCAAGCAACTGTTTACTAGTTTAAAGAGCAGGAAGAACAACAAACCAACTAGACAAAGGCTCCTGTGATACTTTCACCAGAGGTATGTGTCCCTAAAGAGGCATTGTTAGGGATCATTAATAAAACTGAAGAATTAAAGAATAAGTTTCATCCACTTATTTGCTGCATAGACTTGATTACCCTGCCTCGGCTTTCTTATCAGTGGAGTTAGAACAACAATGCTGTACCCATCTCTTCGATGCAGAATCAGGCGCATTCCTTACCTGATGGCTTGTTAGCTATTAAGAACATGATATGTGCCCTTCCCTACCCTCTTGCTCACTACCAAAGTCTTATTTTTTGTTTTACAAGCAAGCTCTCTCCATGGCTGGCTCACTCTGTCTCACTCACTACCAAGTCTTATTGGCCTGAGAAACCAGGTGTTCTGGTTTGGAACTGGCATGTCCCCTGAAAGGCTCAAGTGTTGAAAGCATGGCTCTCCTATGCAGTGAGGTTTAGTGGTGGGGTTTCTAGGCAATCAGTGGATTGTGAGGGCTCTGACCTCATCAGTGGATTGACACATTCAGTGGATTAATCCATTGATAGCTGAGTGGACACCGGGAGGTGGGACCTAGTTGGAGAAAGTAGATGACTGGGGGAGCATCGTGGGAGGGCTAATGTTCTCCTCTGCCCATTCTTTCCCTCTCCCTCTCCTCTCACTTCCTAGCCGCCATGAGTGGATCAGATTTCCTTTGCCACCCTTTTCCACCATGATGTTTCTGCCTTGGAGCCAGCCAACCAGTCAGCTGAACCCTCTAAAACCATGAGGCCAAAAACACCTAAGTGGATCCTAAGTTGTTGTTGTCAGGTACTTCGATCAAAGTGATGAAAAGCTGACTCATATACCAGGTGGATCATTAAGACCAGGAGACCCTTGCTGTGACTCCCCAAGGACAGTGACATAGAAGATAAAGCAGTCAAGGACTCGATGAAAAGCAAGTTCCCAGGACCCTGAACTTGTCACTGGCATGGTTGTGCTTTTTTCCACTCCCACCTGGGTGTTCTCTGAACAGCTGCATCAGCTCATCCTTATCCCAAGGCAGGGATAGCAATGCAGGATGCAGCACCAATATGGGAGATGTCATACTTGGTACCAAGATGGCCAGCTAACAGTGCTCACCCAAGAAAAGAAAAACACTTTTTGAAATACATCTAAAGCCAATTAACATTCCTAAACTCTAGTCCACCCTTGTCACCCTTTCCTAGGAACAAAACTAGTTCTGTTCTTTGTCCTGGGAGCCAGCGTGACACTCTGTTGGTCAATGCTGTGTCTCCCTTGCTGGATCGAGAAATCCCAACAGAGGCTTGTTCCCCTGCAGTTATGCCACTGATTCTTCTGTTGGAGAGTGTGAGAACTCACTGAACTGGTAACCATTCCTTCCCTGGGGACGCTGTCTTCTCTAATGGCTGAGCCATTCCTAGACACTCTCCACCCTTTGGCTTCCCTGGCTCCTCACCACCCTAGCAGGAAACCAGCACCACATCATTTCTTCAACTCTCCCCTTCCCTTTGCTTCAGGTGTCCCAGGGTTTCTGCTATGGTGTGTCCCCTTTGAAATTCATGGGGGCCCATGGTGGCAGTGTCAGGAAGTGGGGCCTTTCCGAGGTGAGTGGATGAATCCATCCTGGGTTAATGGGCTAGCTGGGGTGTGGCTGTGTTATTCAGCAAGCTCTCTCCAAGGCTGGCTTGCTCTGTCTCAACGTGTGTGCCTTCCACCCTGAGCTGAAGCAGCACAGGCTCTCCCCAGAAGCCAACCAGAAGAGGCCACCCTATCTCGGACTTCCCAGAATTCAGAACTGGGAACCTAAATATACTGATTTTTTTTTCTAAGTTATCTTATATATTCTGCTATGGAAACAGAAAACGAACAGGCTCATCATGAGCTAGTCTCCAAGATCACCTCCTTAATAAAACTCAGGTCTCAGAATCTGCTTCTGGGGTGACCAGCCTCAGGCAGCCCTTGTCACTCTGGTTGACCGGTCTCAGTGGGCTTTGAGCCCAGTTTCTATCACTGTTTAATTTACCCACTGTCCTTAGTGCTCCAGAAGGTTCCCGTGCTGCAAATCCAGGACTTGCTCCCTGGTCCGCTCGCCCTCTCTCTGGGTTTCTGTTCAGTGGAACCACACCTGCTGCTCCCTATGGCCCTGCCTCCACTTCCAGGGCAGCTGTGACCCAAGGACCCTGTCGTTTGGTCTGCACTCAGTACCAGTCCAGCATATGAGGGTGTGACCCTCACCCTCCTTGTGTGTGTAGCTGAGGACGCTGTCACTCACCTCTCCACTGTCCTTTGCAGAGCTCCTGGGTCATCTCAGTTGCTCAGCAAACATGTTTTGAATGGAAGTGGGTTAGAGAGTGAAGAAACAGAGGCCTGGTAAGAGCTGGGACTGAGATCTCCCATGTCCCATCCCAGTGAGGCCATGGAGATCGTGACAAGGTTGCAGTGCTCTCTGGCAGGTTGGCAATCAGCCATGGGTCCCTCCCCTAATGCTCCTTTCTGTGCCCTAGACATCCAGGCCTCTCCCAGCATCCCCAAATCCTCCACAAGCCCACATCCAAAGAGTGACCTGGGCACAGCCGACAGGCTCCAGGGTCCTGCACTGGCATTTCAGCAAACGGCCAATCTGTCCTTTGGTGCCTGTGCCTAGTCTGAGCATGTCCCCGAGCATAGACTCATACACACTCAGTGTAAACAATGCTAAGTGATTTGGGGTTGTGTAACACACCTACGTGGTCTGGGTCCATCACTCCACGTGGCCTCTAGATGCAATCAAGAGAAGTGATAAACAGGAGATGGACAGGGCTGCTCCCAGAGACCCACTGCAGACAGGATTATAGTCGACCTTTATTTCTAAGTAAGAATACTCCCAGTAACCATAGGTATCCACTGCCAGTCACGCGGGCCTTTCTTAGCATTCTTGAGCACCATGCACTGTGCCTGATTGCACATGTGTATGCTACTCAGCTCCTGGGACAGGGGGTTTGTTGACACCAGCGTCTCCATGACCACATGAGGAATGTGCTGTTTGGATGTCGTGATGGCTACCATGTCACTGGAAGACAGGAATGTTTCAAGGCCCCTATAATGGTATGGGCCCATATATACAAAGCCTTTTGTTGACCAAAACATTGTCAGGCAGCACGTGCCTGTATTTTGTGAAAAAGTCCTGTTGTGTGTTGACAGTTTCAGGTACGAGTAAACAGAAGAGGAGTGTGTGTCCCCCGAGCTCAGGATCCACAGGTGAAGGACACACTGGCCTCAAACTGCAGGCCCTTCCATGGTGGTGTGTGCAGGATGCCCTGGTGGATGAATGGCAAGCACTCACGCCCCACAGCAAGGGCGAGGCAAGTGCAGAAAGAGTGGGCAACAGCCTCAGGGCACAGAAGTGCTCTTGGCTCTGTGACAATCAGGAAGGAACAACTTTGGCAAACTTTCTACCCAACACGCAGGACAGCCTTGACAAGAGCGATCTGGAGTCAGGGCAAACACGAGGGAAGGAGCCAGCAGGACACTGTGCCGGCTGAGCAGCCCTGCAGAGAGGCAGACACGTCACACGCAGCATCTTTTTCAGGTAATGTCAAAGTTACGACATTTCCCCCCGCAGCAGGGCAGAAAGGATGTCTCCTTAGCATTCCAAGAAAGATATCTTCACTCTGTACCTTCAAATGCAGGCATCCCGAGTAACTTCAAGCTGGTTCGGACATGCAAGATTTGAAGCAGAGAACAGTAAAATCATTTACAGGATTAATTAGGACGTGAGTCAGTGCAATTTGTCAGATACTAGGACGTTGCCTTTCATGCTAATTTTTAGATGGCAGAGGTGATGGGGGCTGGAGCCACTGCTTCATGACCCCGTGCTAGGCAGAGAGGAATAACATCAGAGGCTTGTGATCAGTGCCACAGCCCACGGGAGGATGCATCTTTGGGGCTTTTATTGGCTGTCCAAATCTCAGCAGGTTTGACGGAACTGGGCTTCTGGTGTCTACAGCTATGAAGAGTTTGAGTATCTTGGAGGAAGGAGACACAAAACACTGCACACACACACACACACACACACACGAGAGGTACATTGCTGACGTGTAAAACTAATAATGTAAATATGGTTTCAAAAGTACATTTCAACTATGAGTAAGAGAATAAAAGCCGAAATGATCTTCCTGCCAGCCAAGCTGGGTTCACTTAAATACACACTGCTTTTCTGGTAAAGAAGGGCCTGTGTTTTCTTCGCAAGCAGCGGCCTCAGAGGAGATGAGCTTACGCTTTGGCACATGCTTAGCCATGCATGTCATTACACATCCTTGCTGATTTCATCTCATTTTGTTTTCCTGGAAGGGACTTCAAGCTGGTGCATGAAAATTACACGTTAGTGGTGGGAAAAAGAAAATAACAACAGAGAAGCCACTTTCTTGACCAGCTTTCAGTAGTAGGGAGGGGCGCTGTGGGAGTTGGAAATCATCTCTTTCTCCTTTGCCGCCAATTACCACTTATGGATCTATTATTTATTTGGAGCAGAAAAGAGCGGACACAAAAGGCTCTCCGTGCAATTCTGTGACGTGGAACAAAGCGACCCAGGGCTGGAAGTGGGCTTCCATCAGAGGATGGCCCTGTGCGTGTCGCCCTCCTCAGCCATCCTCTGCAGGCCTGGGAAAAGAAGTGGCCACTACCAGCAGCGTCAGCGTGACACTGAGGAATGACACTGAGGGCTTGGTAGGGTCCCTGGAGAAACTGCACCAGGGACCTCCATGCTGTCACTCCTCCCTGCCCCGGTGAAACGTTTCTCCCTCTCATCCCACTCTCTTAGGCAACATGTTAACTAGTACTTCTTTGGTATTTTAATTAAACAGAATTGGAGTCTTGAGTTTCCAGTTCCTGTGAGCAAAAGTTCTGTGCCTCAAACTCAGCCAAATCCCAAATTTGGCTTCTGCCCGCTCTGCTCCTGGTACCTGGGTTAGAGGTACCACCAGATGGGAGGAAATCTCACGGCCACCCCCATGCTCCCCACATCCCCACATCTAGTCAGTGCCCAGACCTGACATGGGTTCCTTTCCCATGTTCCTCCTCCCTCTCTGTTTCCACCAGTACTTCCTGAGTCCACAGCTGCTACCCACGCTCCTGCCACGCCCAGGACTGTCTCCAATAGCACCTCCTCCACACAACACCAGGTGCCTTCCAGGAAGGTCTGCTCCTGCCACACCCACCCCCAACACAGGGGCATGTGTGCCACACACCCAGCACACACACAATACACACCCAACACACCCTCAACACACAGACTCAACACACACACTTGACACACACATGTGCCCAACACATATATACATCCAGTACACACATGCCCAAAATATAATCCCAACCAATGAACACATGCCCAATATACACATATACCCAGCACATACACCCACTCAACACACACTAGTAACACACTCAATGCATATCCAGCACATGCATCCAAACACACATATGCACAGCACACACATTTCCAATACACATGCATAACCAATATATACACAATACACACATATACACAATACATATACATGCCTAACACACACACCCAACACACACCTAACATATACACACGATACATGCCTACTATGTACACACCCCAACACACACACACACACACACACACACACACACACACACAAGCTCTTTACAGCTCCTCATCATACTCAGGGTAACACCTCTCAACCCTCCTTATCTGATACGCTCAGCCCACCACAGGTAGCTCCAACCTAGTTTGCTAGCCAGGTTTCCCATCAGTCCCTGCTCTGAAGACAACACATGCGGGGACTACTTGAAACAAGCTTATCACTTGAAGCAGAAAGAAGTTTTTAATGGCATATGTCCTGTTTGTGTCATTCTGTTGCGCAGAAGACAGCAAAAACAACACACACATACACACACACACACACACAAAACGCACACACACGCCAGCTCTAATGGGCTTGTGAATATACGTGAAGAAGGGGGAAATGTCCAAATGCAGGCCATCTGCCCTGGTGACTTCTGGAGCGGAGAGGGGTGTTTCCCATAGGGTTCAGATGCTGATCCTTAACTCGCTGTTGGCATCTCTGCTACGGCTCTTCCCAGGGCAGCTGTCAATCGCAACGTCCCTGCCTACAACTGGATGAAGATTCTGTCACAAGTGAGCCCTAGTGGCCTCTGTGAACCAGGCTCAGATTTTGCCACTCAAGTTTGCTGAGCACGGTTAAGCATGGTGCTCAGCACTTGCTGAGCATTAAGCATGTAAATATACAACCAGTGTAACTCCACATCTTGTACAACCATAAGAATGGGAAGTTGTACTCCATGTATGTAATATATGTCAAAATACTTTCTATGACATGCATAACCAAAAAGAACAAATAAAAAAAGATGCCGATTATTACAATTGGGCAGACCCAATTACTAACCTCAGATCTATCTCTTACCAGTGACCTTGGGACAATTACTGGCCTCAGTTTCCTCATCTGTATAATGGGGACTTTAAAAAATCATCTTCCTCAAATTGTGGAAAACATCCAGGCAAAGTATTTGAACCCACAGCAGCGAACCATAAAAGAGAGGCTGGGAATGGCTTTGAAGAGTGATTTTTGACTCTGCCTTTGGCCTGTCTCAGAAAAATTATTAGTATATATATTTTTAAAACTGTAACTTGTCTGTTGTTCTGTTCTCTTTAGGTATGGGTAGTTTATTCACAAATCCAGCCAATCTGGATGCCCATACCATTTAACTCAGCTGGTGCTTCATCATTAAAAACTCTCTCCAAGTTTGGAAATTATTATTCTTTGCAATAGTCAAGTTAGAGCATTTGGTGCCTGGGCTTAATCAGTGCTGTGTTTCAAATGTAGTTTCTCTGAGGTTTTATGGGAGGTGGGTGTTCTAGGGAAAGGGAATCTTATAACATAAACCTCTATGGAGTAATCAAAAAAGCCAGGTTGGGGGTTATGAGACTGCCTATGCTGAGATTTTTTATTCTATCCTCACCAAAAGTATTCTTCTATTAAGCATCCTTCAGCAATGGAAATGTAATGGTTAGCTTGGCTTACAAATTGGAGGTACAATTCTAAAGGCTGTATAGAATAACTCACTGGAAGCATGCAGGCTGGTAATGAGATTAGAGGCTCAATTCTCAGACATCACACAGAATAAAATACATATTCAAATGCCCTCCCCTACCCTTCAGGAAGCCCAGACTTGCAACCAAGTGGATGTTATGCAAATACAGTGGTATGTATTAGTCAGGGAAGTGATGAAAATAGAAAGAAAGTAATCTCCAGACGTCTCTTTTCCTTGAAGAAAAGATGTGACTGGCTCCGCACTGCCCCCTGAGACGACGCCTGCACCCCCTCTCCGTCCTGGCGGGCTCTGCAGAATACCGAGCGGATGTGCAGCTCAGGAAGCCTTATGCAAATGAGCCCCGCTTGGCTGTGAGCGTCCAGGGAGCCCTGGATGCCAACAGAGCTGCGGCAATCAAGCGAAAAGGAGGAAAAAGAATGAAATGATTATTTTCCTCTTTGTCCCTTGTGGTGAGACATGGTTACCCTCCATCTATTGTCAGAGCTGATTTTATTTTCCTATCTCTACCTTCCTTACAGACACAATGCTCTTAACCGCTTAAAATTATTAGCATATTTCTGCAGAAATTCTGACAGCGGACCGCGCTGCACGGTGATCGTCTTCCTGACAGAGGAACGAAACTGGAAGTTTAGGACGTTCTTGTTCATAAAGTTATATATCCACAGACTCTCTCCTGGATGGTTCTGTTCCTCCTAGTGGATAGGCTGACCGAAAACCAGAAGGTGTAAGCGAATTTTATAAGAAGAACATGGGAGATCTGCTATGACGGATCCAATGTGCCCTTTAAACGTTATTAGAAAGGTCTGAAATGAGTGCTTCTCAAATTGTGAATGCAATGTATAAGTAGGCTCATTAGCACAAGAAAGCAGGCCTTAAAATGGGTGAGAAGATTCAAGCCAAAATAAATGGTGTGTCTGGGGCTTCTGTGGTACACCTGCTTGTGGGGCCCTGGCTTCAATTCCTAGCACCAAAAAACAAAGAAAAAAATAGAAATAAATGTTATGATGTCTGGGTTGTAACACACACACACACACACACACCTCAAAACTTATTATCCAGGTAGTAGCATTCTATAAAAAGTCAAGCTGGCAAGGACACTGATGAAACACAAAGCAACATTTTAAAGAGCTCATTTTGATTACCGTCATGGATGCAGTGGCTATTGCTTACATCACACCACGAATTTCTTCTACTCTGAAAACAAAACCATGGTGGAATTAAAAATTGATGATGAACTTATCAGAGACATCAGATGATCTGGTTCTAGAATATCATCTTTCTTTTCCTGCAGCGTCCAAGAGCCAGGTAATTCATGATCTGTTAGGCTGATGTGTTAGTCAGTTTTAAGTCACTAAAACAAATACCTGAAATAGCTTATAGAGAGAAAAGGTTTATTTTGGCTCAGTTTTGGATATTTCAGTCCATGATTAATTGTCCCAGTTGCTGTGGGCCTGTGGTGAGGCTGTGTATTGTAGTAGAAAAGGCTGATAGAGAAAAACCACTTGCCTCATGGTCAGGACTGAGAAGAAAAAGAAGAGATGAGATCGAAGTCCCCTTTGAGGGTCTCCCTCCAAAGACCTGAAGACCTCCCACTAGCCCCCACCTCTTAAAGGCTCCACCACCTCCCAATGGCACCAAGCTAGGGACTGAGCTTTTAACACATGGACCTTTGGGGAGGGGGACTTTCCAGAGCCCAACTACATCTGCTGACAAATCTAAAAATTTTTAAAGAGCAACAATAATCCTGACCTCCACAGTTTGTTCTCAAGGGGTAGAGTGATCATTTATCTTTCATTAAGAGTCAACCAACAACCAGGAAGAATTCTCCACTAACATGGGCACTGCTCTCACATGATTAACCACATCACCATAAAAATTGGTTGAATAAATGAATGAATGAGTGGGGAAAGTTAGTGAAAGGTGTGGGCAAAAGGGACTGTTATAAGGAGGGAAAGAGAGTGCTGGATAAATATATTTAGATTAAATAGAAAAATTTTAAAAAATATATGTAAAATGCACATGCTTATTTGGCTTCTGAGATCAGACAAGATCAGGCGCGTTCAGGGTGGTATGGCCGTAGACCACATGCATATTTGGAAAAATGGGCATAGGTTTTGTGTCTGCATTTATAGCAGAAAGAAAAAGACCTCTCTCAACATTAGCAATAAAGTTACAGCGGCATTTAGGAACCTCATGTCCCTAGGAAGTGCGCTGCTCACACATGTTGTCATAGAACCTTTTTTAAAATGTTGGTCTCCAGCCATGTTGTTGGTCCACTGAGGAACCTGGGAGGCCACCAGCATCCCTCCTCACTGCCCCCCAGCAGGGAGACCAGGTCCTTCCTTTGACAGAAGAGATCCTGGAAAGGCCTTTTGTTTGACAGCACTGGCTGCCCCTTGTGGCTCAGAACCAGTGCACCACAGAAGAACATGTACCTATCAAGGAATAAACCTCACCAGGCAGAAGCCATAGCAGACTTCAAGAACACAGGTACAGTCAAGAATCTAATTTGGAGTGTGTGGAAATATTTCCATCTACCTTCTTAAATGCTTTTAATTCAATATTTACATGAAGTAGTTAAATGACATGAAAAATAGCCTAAAGGATATCCTTCGGTCTCTTTGTTTTCCTATGAATCCCTGATTTGAACAGGGTATTCCCAGACTTGGTGTCGTTTTCCCCTGACAGTCACCCTTCCTCATTTCTCCTGACAGTCACCCTTCCTCTGAAATGAGAAACTCAACAATAGGGAAATGAAATGAATCAGATGGACCTCCTTTCTGCCCAATATCCCAAGCTACTAAACACATTCATTTTTTTGAAGCTACTTCAATTCCTTCTTGGAATGAAATAGTTGTAAGTGAGGTGGTCCCTCCATATCCATGGGATCCACATCTGTGAGTTCTGCATCCAAGGATTTGACCAACCAAGTATCAAAAATATTCAAAAGGAAATTGCATCTGTAATGAGGAGATAAATGTTCTTTCCTGTCATTATTCTCTAACCAACACAGTGTAACAACTATTTACATGGTATTAGAAGTCAGCTAGAGATTATTTAAACTATGCCGGAGGATGGGCACAGGTTCTATGTAAATACTACACCCATTTCATAGAAGGGGCTTGAGCGTCTGCAGATTTTCACTTCCCTGAGGTATCCTGGAATCCATCCCCAGAGGACACCAATGGACAACTGCAACCGAACAGTTCGTGTGCAGTTACATTCTAGGAAGAATGACATTTCTTCTAATGTGGACCCAAAATCACTTGAATTAATTTATTTGGAAATACTGTCCTCAATTCCATTTCTCTCTGTTGAAAAATACTGACTTTGAGTCAAAACCTGTTGTCCTGAAGGAAGTCCCAAACAGCAAACTTCATCACCAAGAGCTGTTATCATGGAGTATAAAATTACATAAAGGCCTCTGAAGACTAGACAGGCTTAAATTGTGCATGGGTGTGGTTGTGGGTGTGAGATGAGGAGAGTGTGTGAGCCTTGGCTGTTGGCCAAGCATACCCACATAGTCGCCAAGGATAGACCAGCTACACCAGAGGTTTGACTTTAAGCTAAACCATTTTTCGATGTGGTTGGAAGGGGCATTTGGTCTCTGTCAAGGCAGCTACTCTTGCATCGTATGTCTTTCAAATGCAGTGCACTTGCAAACCAAGAAAATATACTGTCAGACAGGGATTTGCTGATGCTGAATTTGGAGTGGAATTTCAGACGGAAGTATAATCAGAATCAAGAGATGCCAGTCTGCTGAACTTTGAAATGGGTTATTAACAAAAAACAAAATCTGTGGAGCAGTCGGCAAATGCTTTGCCTCTAAACGATCACTGTAGTTTGGTCCAAGAATGGTCATGAAAACCAGCATTCATTTTCTAGGAAAAAAAAATACATATATATATACATATATTTGGGGTTGGCAAGAGTGGTGGCAATAAAGACACTGAAGCATAAACTTCGTATGCATGCATACACACACACACACACACACACACATACACACACTGTTCGCTCAAAGGACCAATATAAACATTATAAGCAATTAAGTTTTATTCGATAAATAGGAAGTAGATGTTCCAGTTTTTCTTAGTTCTCCTTCAATCATTGACCCAAATTGGCTTTTTGGAGAGAAGACAGGGCTTTCTCTTGCTCTTTAAACATTTATTCACTTATTTTTTTCAGTCTTGGCCTATGACTTCTGTTCTGGACCGAGGCCAGGTTGCTTTGAATGCTTGAATTACAGAGCCCCTAGGAAAAGAAATTTCAATTATTGTCCTGCCTGGGTAATTGTCAGAACAATTCATCATGACAACTCTTACAAATGCACAGGAGTCTAGAAAAGTCACTCTTTGAATAAGACACTAGATTTTATTTCATTGCCCTGAGCTTTTTTCTGGTTTCAGTTCACCAAACACTTCACCTGAGCAGAATGTAAGTTCCACTGAGAAGGTATACACAGTCATAAGAAAATGTACAGCAGAAATTTGACAACCAGCTGAGATATGCAAACAACTAAGGTAAGTAATTTGATCCATACTTCAAAATAAATATTCTGGCCAACTAGAGATGAGGAGAGAAAGGTAAAATTATAGATTTTACTGATATAGCCATCTGCATTGAGCAAACCCAGGTACCGATATATTAATACAGTAGTTTCCTCCCCATCTATAAGTTTGCATTTCACAGTTTCACTTATCCATAGTCAACTATGGATCCAAAAATATTAAATAGAAAACTTCAGAAATGAAAAAAAAACAAACTTTTAAATTGTACTCCATTTTGAGTGGCATTAACAAAATCTCACACTGGGATATGAATTATCCTTTTTTTCAGTGTATCCATTCTATATATGCTACCTCCCCTTGGTCACTGAGTAGCCATCTGGATGATCAGATTGACTGTCAAGGAATCACAGTGTTTATGTCCAAATAACCTTTATTTTGCTTAATAGTGACTCAAAACCACAAGACTTAGCAAATGTATTACCATATACTATTGTAGTTGTTCCATTTTATTATTATTTACTATTGTTATCCTCTTGCTATGTCTAATTTATAAATTAGACTTTACTATAGATATGTAGGTATAGAAAAAACTATAGAATATATGAGATTCAGTACTCTCCGTGGTTTCAGACATCCATTGGGGTCTTGGAATGTGTCCTCTGCAGTAAGGAGGGGTGTAAACGGACTGAATTTGGGGATCCGTCTCTGAAATTGGGAATGGTTTCCTCATGCTGAGAGTGGAGGCTGGGTGGGGGACCAGATGGGCACCAAAGAAGCTAAAAATGGAAATTGCCCCCTACCCCTGCCTGTATAGCACAAGCTGATTAAATCTGCGTGTGTACATCCCTTGCCATTTGGCTCACTTCTCTTTCTCTTCTTTAAAGTTCGGCTTACCTTCAGGGATTTTGATGTTGGAATTTCTGAAACAATTAATTTTCTTCTATCTTCCTTTAAAGATGGCTTTGAATAACATCTATTCTTCCTACCAATTAGACTATTTCTGGAGCAGCAAGGCTAGTCCTTCCTCCCTGGGCTGGTACTGTACCACATGGTAACAGGGGGACTACTGTATACATGAAAGTCAAGATGGAAATCAGAATGTGACGATTTCTTCACACGAGAGGGTCACCTGGAACTCTAAAGTCCTCTTGACTGGTAGTAAGATATCTCCAAGCATTATGTTGATGTAAAATTTCCCCACTTCCTTAGACCAAACTTCATAAAGAATCAGAATTATTTTGTCAGGAATACACAGAGAAAGTAGAGTGAAACAGACATTATGACCTCATATACGTATATGACTGCATGACCCATGTGATCCTATAATATGTACAATCGTAAAAATGAGAAATTGCACTGCATTCATGTATGGTCTATCAAAATGTATAAATGCACAACTAATTAGAACAAATTTAAAAAATTAATAATTTTTTTTTTAAAAAGAAGGACTGGGGATGTAGCTCCATGGCAGAGAGGCCTGCATTCAATCTCTAGTACCGCAAAAGCAATAAATGAATACATAATCCAAATTTTAAAAAAGAGAGAGAGAGAAATAAACCAAATTTCTCCCCTTGGAATGTGAGATTCCAAAAGGAAGGCTCTCGAGATTCCAAAGGAAGACTACAGGAGATCAAGAAACAAGAGTTATGCCTTAGAAAGAAAGGCAAGGAGTCTAGAATCACCCAGGGTGTGTGGCAGGAAACATGGTGGCAGGTGTGCCCTTGGTGCTGGATGGAAAGGGAGAGGAGAATGAAGAGGACCAACTGGTCGACTGCACATGCTGCTCCATGGAAGCCAGCCACACTCGTGCACTGCAGATGGCCAGGATCTGCTTTCCTGTCCTTGTGAGGTCAAGATTTTGACTACCCAAATGCCTTGAGGAGCACACCCAGCATAGCTGCATATGACCTCCCTTGAATGGCCCAAACAATATAATTTTTCCAACACAGTGGGTTATTGCTACTCAGTAATGCTGCTGGGGACAAGTCCAAACCCATTCAAATTTGAGAGGTTAAGTGGTGAAATACACTACCTGTTGCAAATATGTGTTTATTCTATGTAGGCAAAGGAATGTAATCTATCCTCCTCTTGTCAGCAATACATTTACTCTATGAGGTAAGAGGCACTGGGATGCATCCTTGGTCTTCCACACCCTGAGCTTCTTTCTGCTCACTTAGTCCTAAGTGCCTGACCACGTGATTAGACTGAGACTGCCCCCAATGGGCAAGACGCTTGGTGTGTAGACATGAGCAGACGTCAAATGAAGTGAGCATCAACCCAAATCTCCAGCCACAACTCATGAACAAGCCTGAAGGAACTACATCTCCTTTCCTTGACTCATAGAATAAAAAGCTTACCGAGTACCAGTCTCAAAAAATCTTCATGTTATATGATACAACTAATGCACTCAGGACACTATCTCTGCCTTGCAGAGCATGAATAATTTTACAACCAACATTTACTCAACAGTTAAATGATGATTAAAGTCCGTTTCAGCTAGAAGGTTAAGTGGTTCCATTAAAGTTTAGTTGACTAGCTAACTTGGGGGATTTGGGTATAAAATGCAATATTGTGGACTTAATTTATTAGGGCCTCTTTTGTTGAGGAAAGTGTACAATAATCCTGGACTTATCAGGAATAAAGAGGCTTGGAATACAGCTACTGCCACATCTATCACCTTGTGGCTAACTATGAAGCCGTCTTATGTGCTCCATGAGTACTTTAGGAAATTGTTATTAGGAATATTTACTCTGCAAATATTCTATGAAGTCCTACATGCATTATGAGTACTGCATGAGATCTTTTTAAGGAAAGTTCATTTTATCTTTTAAAATTTTTCTGTGTGTTTTTAAAAATTGTTAACTGACACCCCCAAATTTTAAAAGTTGTACACATTAATGGGGCACCCATGTAATGTTTGATATATATGCATTATATGATGTTTAAATTAAGTGAAACATATTTATTTCCTCAGATATTTATCATTTCTTCATGGTAGAAGCTTTCAAATTCCTTTCTTCTGGCTTTTCATAATATACACTGTATAATTGTTATCTATAATTACCATATAGCGCAATAATACCCTGAAGCTTCTGTTCCTATCTAACTGTAACTTAGTACCCGTGGGTTAACTTTTCCCTATCCCTTCATCTCCTACCCCATTGTGGTTGATCTCTGGTAACCACATTCTCTCAACTTTTATGAGATAAATGTTTTTAGATTCCACATATGAGTGAGACCATGCAGGACCTGTCTTTCAATGCCTGACTTATTTTATTTAACATGATGACCTCCAGTTCCATCCATGCGGTTGCAAATGACAGAATTCCATTCTTTTTATGGCTGAGTACTACTCCATTGTGCATATGAAACACATGTTCCACTTTGCAGCTGATGTGCTCTTAGATTTTTTCCATTTCTTGGCTGTTGCCATGAATACCGTTGCCATGAACACAGGTGTGCAGATGTCTCTTTGACATGTTGACTTCATTTCCTTCAGATATTTACCCAGAAGGATCACATGGTAGTTCAATTTTTAGTTTTTTGAGGAAGCTCATGCTGTTTTCTGTAATGGCTGTACTGATTTACATTCCCACCAACAGTGTGCAGGGGATTCCTTTTCACCACATCCTCACCAGAACTTGTTTTCTTTAGACTTTTTTATATTAGTCATTCTTACTGGGGTCAGGTGATATCTTTTTGTGGTTTCAATTTGTATTTTCCCTATAATTTTTGATGTTGAGCTTTTTATTTTTCATGTACTGATTGGCTATTTGTATGACTGCTTTTGAGAAATGCTTATTTAGACCTATTGCCTATGTTTAAATTGAATTGTTTTGTATTGTTTTTAGAATTCCTTATATAGTCTAGATATCAGTTTCTTGTCATATTTATACATTGCAAATATTTTCTCCCACTCCCATTCTGTAGGTTATTTCTGCATTCTGAGTGTTTCCTTTGCTGTGCAGAAGCTTTTTTTTGCTTTTGCTTTCTGTGCTTTAAGGGTCTCAACCAAAAATTTCTTCCAGTACCAAAGCATTTCCCATCCTGAAACATTTCCCTCTGTGTTTTCTTCTACTAGCTTCATATTTTCAGGTCTTATATTTAAGTCTTTAATTCATTTTGAGTTGATCTTCATAACTGGTGAGAGATAGGAGTCTAGCTTTACTTCTATGAAGTTATTGTTCATATTCTATAAACACTCTGAAGTTATCTTACAAATTCATAACTCTATAAACTTGTACTATGTAGAAGACACAGTATTGATTGACTTCGTTATCCTTTTTCCTTGACCTTTGACTCAATGAATAGTCATTGGTTTAAGACTAATTTTAATGTGATGGGTAAAATCCCATGACTCATGGTCATAGAGAATTTGAGCCTTAATATCACAGTAAGAATATCAGCAGAAATAAATGGGTTCTCAATGTAGGAAGTAGGACCTTTTCCCTCCCTTTTTAAAAATGTTCAGCTTAATCATTTGAAATGATGCTTATATTATCTGAATTGTACAAGAAGTAGAAATATATTATTTTTCCTCCCCAACTTTTTTGTGTAAAAGTTTTCACATATTCAGAAAAGGTGAAAGAATAAAATAATATGATAGGGCCTGAATCCCTGAATCCGCTGCATCCTCTGAATCTAAGAGACTTAGATGCCACAATTATTAACATTCTGCTATAGATCTTCATATATCTATATATTTACCTATCTGTATTTATCTATCAATCAATTGACTGATTGATTACAGGGTCAGATGAAAGACAATACAACATAATACTTTAATACTATGTACTTCAGCCTACAACACCTTATAAAAAGACATTTCTATTACAAAGTACCATTGATACACTGCCTTAGTCAGTGTTCCATTACTATAACAAATACCTCAGGTAATTTTTTTTTTTTTTTTGGTATGGGAGATTGAACCCAAAGGTGCTTTACCACTGAGTTACAACTCCAGCCCCTTTAATTTGTTTATTTTTTTATTTTCAAGACAGAGTAATGCTAAATTAGTTAGGGCTTTGCTCAGTTGCTGAGGCTGGCCTTGAACTTGTGATCCCTCCTGCTTCAGCCTCCCGAGTCACTGGGATTACAGACATGTGCCACCATGCCCCACTTTGAGTTAAATGAATTTTGAAGAGGAAAGGTTTGTTTTGGTTCACAGTTTGGTGGTTTCAGTTTATGGCCTTTGGTCATTCAGTTCATGGCCTGTTTGGGGCCTGTGGCAAAGCAGCACATCATGGTGGGAGCTCATGGCAGAGGAGGCTCATCTCTTGGTGGTCAGGAAGCAGAGAGAGTGATGCAAAAGGGTCAGTGCTTTTGAATGTCCCCCAAAGGCCCATGTGTTGAAGGTTTGATCCCCAACCCATAGCACTATTGGGAAGTGGTGGAACCTTCAGGACATGGGGGCTAGCAGAAGGAAGTTAGGTCTTTAGGGGCATGCCCTTAAACGGGGTTTGGGACCTCTTGACTTCTGCAAGATGAGCAGCTTCCTCTACCATATGTTTCTGCCACCATGATGTTCTGCTCATTAGAGAACCAAAGGGACTGGGTTAACCATGGACTGAAATCTCAGAAAACATGAGCCCAAACATCTTTTTACCCATACGAGCTATTTGTTTCAGGTATTTTGTCATGGTGATGGAAAGTTGACACAACCAGAGTCCTGATATCCCCTTTAAGATACACCCCCAATGACTTAACTTCCTCCCACTAGGCCCCGCCTCCTAAACGTTACACCATCTCCCAATAACAGCACAGGCTGTTGAAGCCTTTAACACGTGAGATCCAAACTATAACATACACATAGAAATATGAATAAAAATTCTGAAATATCATCTAATATCCTGTTTATATTTGTTTTCCTAGTGATCTAAGAATTTTTATTTATGCTCATTAGATTGTTTTATTTTTATATACCAGGAGTATACTGACATGTGGATCATTCTAACTATTGTCAGAAAGTAGGGTTTAAGGGACTGTTCTAATACTGAAATTGTCATTTATACTTCTAAACTCAGTTACTTGGAGGCATATTTTATTTGAAAACAAAGTTAACCTGGTGAGGCCACCAGAAACCTATTCTGGTTATTGTCTATTTATTTATTTATATTTTTAGTCATGTAAAAAAAATTAATAAATATAACTTTGAAATTTCCCCAGGCTTAAATCACCATGACCCATTTTAGGGCAGATGACATCGGGATCCTGATTGTCCCATTGCTCATGCATTGGAGCAGCTGCCAGACTGCAGGAACTTTCAGTGGCAGCTCCTTGCCCTACCGCCATACAGAAGTAAGAAGCTCCTCGGACGTCACTGTGAGGAGAAATCAGATTCAGACAGGAGTTTTTCATGTGAAAGGAAGCCTGTGCAATCTGTATACTCCATTGGTATTTTTTAAAAACGCATGGAAATGCTTCCAATCAACAGAACAGAATTCCTGCACTTTCCCCCGGGCCAGCAAACATAACCTTAGCCATTTGCTGTTCTCAGGGTTGAGTGTTTTACAAAATAAAAAGCCCCTCCTTCCACAAGGTTTTCCTGGTAGTTAGAGGACAGTTCACAGACATTACACATACACATGCACACACACACACACACACACATATGTCGTGTCCTCTGAAGAAAGATAAAACACAGTTTGAATGTGTTTCCTGAAAGTTCATGTGTTGGAAACTTGATCCCCAAATTCATGTGATGGCATTTGGAGGTGGAACCTGAGAGAAGTAATTAGGATTAGATGAGGTCATGAGGGAGGGCTACCATGATGGCATTAGTGGCTTTATAAGAGGAAGAGAGACCTGGTCTTGCCTGCTTTTGCTTCCTCACCACATGATTCCTTCCACAATGTTTTGACACAACAAGAAGTCCCTCATCACATGCTGGTGCCAAGCTCTTGGAATTTCAGCCTCCAGAACTGTGAGAAATAAGTCTCCATTCTTTATAAAACGCCCTGTCTTAGTTATTCTCTGATAGCAGCAGAAAACAGACAAAGACTCACAGCAATGAAAGAGTGATGGACAGGAACGTGCCCCTTCAGGAAGGAGGCCAAGAATGACTTCTGATAAGGTGGCGGATTTAAGCAGAGATCTGGGAGGGAGAAATCCAGGAGGACACAGGGCAGAGTGTCAGCGGGATGCAACAGTAACTGGGGCACTGAGGCGAGGCCTTCCTGGCATATTTGAGGAGCAGACAAAGAATGTGACTGTGTCAGGGAGGATGGGGATGATAGGGTAACAGAGGAAGTCACAGGGAAGTCTTGTAGGCTAGGTTAACATTTTGGAGTTTAACTCTGATACAGAAAGTCACGGAGGGAAGCCATTGGAAGTTCATACTTAGTAACTGAATGGCTTGTTATCTGTGAACTAATTTTCCTCACCTCCTTATTTGTCTTTTTCTTTTTCTTTGGTTCTAGGAAATGAACCCAGAGGTGCTTAACCACTGAGCCACATCCCCAGCCTTTTTTTTTTTTTTCTTTTTATTTCAAGACAGGGTCTCACTAAGACTTAGGGCCTTACTAAGTTGCCAAGGCTGGTCTTGAACTTTCCCTAGGTCTTAAATTCTGATTTATGTCCTTTTTATTGTATATTTGTCTTGGCAAGTTATCTTAATTCTTTGTGTAATCCACCAAGACCTATCTCTATCTCCATATGTATGCCACTGTTCTTTATCAATTTAACTATGTGGTAATAATTTATATTCCTTGTTTTAATATTAGTGTTTAGTATAAGGCACTATGTTATCTCAAAACAGGTAAGGATGAAATTCAGGCATGGAAGTTTTATTTTTCTTCAGAATATAAGGAAATGCAGAATTCTAGCAGTAACAACAATCTCTTATTTAATCATGCAAAGAGACCCAATGTTTGTCCTAATATAACAGACAATCCTGGTACAAATATTATGGGTAAGCACTATGTCCCTATGTCTTCAAGTCACAGTGTTGATCCATAAATATTTCAAAATTACACTTTAGACTTCACTCTTCCTATATAGTTTCCACACATAAGCTCACTAACTCTCCTCGTGGCAACTTACAGCACGTAGGTTGAACAGATGTTTCAGTGAGCTAAAAAGTGGGGGAAACGCTTAGCTTCAACCAAAAAATAACGCTAATCATTTAATACATTCATGCATTCCTGCCTTCAGGATCTCTAGAGGGTGGGGGAGGTGCAAAAGCTCGGTCTGTCCAAAAGCTGTTTGCTGAATAACCTCATGGATTATGTGTTTACTTTAAGATTGTTTACTGGAATGCCAGCCCAGGAAAAGTGTGAAACTCCAGCAGCTCTTCCCAATGGGATTATTTAATGCTGTGACTGATACTGATGGTCTTAAACATCCTTAGGTTTTCATTGATTTTTTTAGGAGTCTTGATGTTCAGGAATGGTGACTTATGGTGTGTCTAAGCCTTTCAATGAACAAAGTGAGACAATATAGTTGGCCTTCCATGTTCATGAATTCGGCTAACTGCAGGTCCAAATTCAGCTAACTGCAGGTCCAAAGTATTAAAAAAAACATTGCACTTGTACTGAATATGAACAGGCTTTTTTCTTGTCATCATCCCCTAAACAATACAATATAACAACTATTCATACAGAATTTACCTTTTATCAGGTGTTATAAGTACTCTAGAGAGGATTTAAAAGATCCAGGAGGAGGTATACAGGTTATTTGCAAATACTACACCATTTTATAGAAGGGATGAACATCTTTGGATTTGGGGGTTGCTAAAATCAATCCCCCCCCAAAATCCTGAGGGATAACTGTAGTGATTATTTTACAAACAGAAATGGGAGTGATTATTTCATACTAATATCCCCAATTCAAACTTGTGATCACTAGTTTTACTTCTTTGATTTTATATTTATCTTTCACTGAAAGTCTTGATTCTTATTGGCATAATTTCTTAATTGCTTTATTCTACCATGTATAAATAAAAGTTTTTAAATAAGCAAAAATGGAACCGAAATTCATGCAAACACCTCTGAGGCAGCTAAGGTAAAGCCTGTTACTTAGGCCTTAAATCAGAGATTCTGTCCTCAGAAAAAGGGGCGGCATGAATCCCAAGTCAGTTTGGCAGGAGCATGCAGAAAGGAGGCAGTCAGGAATGGGGCTGGATTGCCTTGCCTTGGAGTAGCGAGGCTGAGAAGGAAGAGAAGACATAAAAAGACAGGTTCATAGGGAATTCACACTGGGGAGAACCCTGGTGATCATTTGGAGCCCAGCTTCACTTCAGAGTTGTTGTGGTTTGGATCTTCAATGCCCCCTGAAGGTCTATGTGCTAAAGACGTGACTTGCAGCCTGTGTGCACCATGGGAGGTGATGGAATCTTTAGGAGGCGGGGCCTAGTGGGAGGAAGTTAGGTCACTGGAGGCATGCCCTTTAAGGGATATTTGGACCCTAACCTCTTCCTTTCCCTCTTGGCTTTCTAGCTGTCATGAGACAAACAGACCTCCTCTGCCATGCCTTTCCATCATGATGTGCTGCCTTGCCCCAGACCCAAAACAACAGGGCTAAGAGAGCCCTGAAACTGTGAGCCCAAATAAAACTTCACTCCTTTTGTTCAGGTATTTTCTCACAGCAACATAAGCTAGTTGAGCTCAAACAGTAGTTGAGGAAACTGAGACAGACTAAGCACAAGTGATAGACTGTGGCCATACCGCTAGTTCACCAACAGCAACAATTGAAGAGAAGTGACCATGTAAATCACAGAATTTGCTTGGATGAACTTTCAAATCCTTTTCCATTTCCTCAATAATGCTCAATCACTGTATTGCATTTGGAAGACACAGAAAGTGCACAAAGGAAGATAAAATCCTATAATCACAGATTATCTCTTGAGAGATAATCACCATGAACATTTGGGTTTGTCCCTTTTAAGATGGTTCATTGCCGGAGGTTTGAATCTCTGGGAAAATCTGGAGTTGATGATGGTTTGTGAAACTTTCTGAAATGTTTAATTATTGCAAATCAAGGAATGGCTTTGGTTCTCTGAGAAGGACAGTTTCATCTCTCTGGCTCATTCATTCAGGTATGTCATTCACTTACTTGTTGAACAGATATTTAGTGAGCACTTGCTGGGTGCCAGCCATTGTGCCTTGTGAATACACACATGAATGAGACAGTGGTCAACCTTTCCCTCCTGGAGATTACATTCTAGCCAGGAAAACCTGATGAATACTTCACTATCATCATGAACCTATGCAGGGTACTATGAGATTGCACCACATTTCTGATGCTTTCTAGACAAAATGAGATGTATGCTAGGATTAACCTTGCTACTGACAGCAAATTGCAGAAGAACAAGCTCTTGTATTGTATGAGAAAGGAAAAAACTCAGGCCCCACCCAGACCTTCTGCATCACAATCTGCTTTTTAAGGTCACAGAGAATTCCCAGATACTTTAAAATTTGAGATGCACTTGTCAGAAGGATGAGTGGGAATCAATAATCCAGGCATGGGAGAGGAAGGTCATTCCACACTGAGGGCCTGCCAGGCCTGTTTGTGGCTCTGGGTGAGAAGGTGCTTTGTGCTTTCGGAGAGTAAAGGAAGGCTGGTGGACCGGGATCAAGGCCAAGAGACAGTGGTAGAGGATGCATCAAGCAGAGCCTTGGAAGTCCTTGGTATGCGGCCAGCCCTCTGTTCAGAATCACTCTGGACCCCTTTGGAACCTTCAGTTTCCATCTGCCAAGGAACAATGCTCTTCTCCTCCCTGTCCCTTTGGGCTGCTGTAAGGTTCACATCAGCGTGTTTGAAAAACTGTTCACAACTGTGAGATCCTATCCCTGTTGCTTTGAAGAAACACACCACACCACACACACACACACACACACACACACACACACACACACCATACAGAGAACCAGCTGCACTTTGAGGGATGCTTACTGAATTATTTTACTGCTTCTAGAACAACCAGAGAGACAAATGTCAAAATGGAAATCATGGTGCTCCTATGAATATCTTATCAATCCTGTGAGTCTCCAACTCACCCCAAGCACAGGTAGTCATCAGAAAAAGACTATCTTTAGCTCTAGTTTTGTATATGAGGGGAGGCAAAGTGAAGTGGGGGTGGGGTGGTTACAAATAGTGGAAACTGTGAGTGTGGGCCCCTCTGGTACCAGCATCTCCTCTCCTCTCCTATTCTCACCTCCTAGCTCTAGACTTTGGGCAGAATACTCAACCTTATTTTGCAGACTCTAGTAGCACTGAGCTGCTTTTGTGCTAGATGCCAAAGGAATGGGTCACTGAGGGTGAACTGGAGGAATGACTGTCAACTTTTGTGTCATCTTTCTCTTAACACTGAAAGGCTGGGGAGAAAGGATAGAGTGTCAAAACAAACAAACAAACAAACAAAAACAAAATAAAAACCCCAAACAAACAACTAAACCAAGAGAAAACAACTCCATAGGAAAAATCAGCATAACGTTCACGCATCACTTCCAGAGTGAAGGCCTTGAATTTCATGAAGACTTTTATTCCCATTATTTACTCTTATTAATTGGACTGAAGTGTCTGGTTTCCAGGGTTCTTACCTACAACTAGGGCTCCTTCTTGGATACACCTTTGTAATTTTAAACCGGGCTTGGCCCTGGGACAGGTGACCTAGAGAGCTCTTGTTTGTTCTTCTTTTCATCTTCTATTCTGTAGCCCCAGGCACTGAACTAGCTAATCAGCTTGATTTATAACCCGAAACCACTCCAGCTCCTCCAGATCGCTTCCTGACATTTATATAACACAGGTCCTCAAAGGTGTTTACAGCACACTTTCTGCCATATACTTTTTATTGTTCTTAACAACAGTTGAGGACTTTTAAATTTTGGTTTTAAATTCCTTACTTAATTTGAGATAGCACTCAAAAAGTTCCAGATCTTGAAGAATTCAGATTTTCAGATTAGGGATGTTCGACCTGGCAAAGCCCATGAAAATATTCTAAAGTTAGCAAAACAAAACAAAACAAAACAAAAAAACACTGAGATCTGAAACATTTCTAGTTCCAAGCATTTGGGATAAGAGACAGGGGTTGTACTTACTTCAGGGATCCTTTCTCCTTCATCATCATCCTCAGAAAATATTTAAATAACAGAAAAATACTAAAAGGAAAATTAATAGCATTTATTCCCACCATCTCAAGTCAAGCACTACTAGTATATTGGCTATATACATTGAGCCTTCCCCTCTCCCTATTAAAAATTACACAAGTTATAGATGCATTAAAATGTATATAAGAACATTATAGAAAAGGCAGAATTCCTCTCGACACCCTCCCATCTGCACGTTCACCAACTCTAAAGCACCTTGACTGATTTGTAGGTCCCTTTCCAAATTTACTATTATTTTGTCATGCATAGTTTTATTACCATGCCCATCACCCATGTCCACTGATATTCTGTAACTGAGATCAGTCCATGCTTTTAAAACTGATTCATTTTTGTGGCTGTGTAGTAGACCAGCATGCTTATGTGTCAGTAATTTACCTCATTTCCCTTTCAATGGACATTTAAATCACTTACAATTTCTCACTTCAGTAAACTGTGCAACAATGAATGCTCTTGTGTGTTTCTCTTAGGACATATACGAAAATGTTTCTCCAGGATGGAATCATAGAAAAGAGAATTGTTGGGACACAAGTGATACACATATTTAGTTTTACCAAATACTGCAAACCTGCCTTCCAAAGAGACTATTCCAACTGATGCACCAATATATATAGGCTATAAAGGTCCTTGTCTCTCCACACCCTGGCAAAAGTTCTTGTTCCTGTCCCACTTGTAAAAGCAAATTTTTTTGCAGGTTAGAAATATGACTCAAATGGCTCTACAAATATGTGTCAAAATTATTCTACTTGTTAATTAATGAGAAATTTGTAACACGATAAAGTTGATTCAAAGACCATTTGAGGGCCTATGTTTATATAATCCTTTTTTTAAAAAAAAGTTAAAATAAGCTCACTAGGCTAGATTTAAAAAAAAAAAAAAGATGGTTAATGTCCTCCAGGGAGGGCAATAAAAGACAATCTTTAAGGTAACCTTTATGTTTTTCTGGACAAAAATTATTTGCACCTCTACTGGGCACAAATCTACAAATGAACATGACTTCACAGAGTTTTAGCACTTTATTAATAATAAATAGCAAAATAAAAGAATGATATATTATCAGAAATTAAGTAATCTTTGGGTTCTTAAACAATGCTTCAACATAACATTGAAAGTGTGACTATGCTTCTCATCTTATTTCCAGAATTTGGATAATTTCTCTTATTTAAATAAAATGCACCAATCAGATGGCATCTCCTGGTGTTTCAATCTGAGCAACTTTTCAGCACTTGCTATTTTTACTTGGCCATCTAGTGGTTCTCTAGTTTCAGGTTTCTTTAAACAAACATGTGTCACTAATATGAAAACACTTTTTTAGTGACCAGGAATGCCTGGCACAAACTGAAGGGTAGACTCACAAAATTAGGCCTCTTAAGGCAAGAGGGGAATGACGACATGATTGTCTCTAGCAGAGAGGGCACAGAGCAAGAGATGGATATAAAAGCACCATAATCCTGGAAGTCCTGGAGATGCAGCTGGGGGAGGGGAGAACTTTGAGAGAAAGCAGGTGTGTGTCCAGGGAGGATGGGGGGGGGGCAGGAGTGCCTCTGTAAAGACTTTGAGGCTGGAAGCTCCCTGAGTGCTTCTGTCTTCAGGCCCCTTCCTCTGGCCAGTTATCAGTCACTAAACACTGATTGCCCTCTCCGGGGGAGAGGTTTGGGGGTAGTTTCAGATTGTGGAAACACCTTCTCCAGGTTTACATGGTAAAGGGGGAGACTGACCAACAGGGGGAGGGGTAAAGACTAACCCTGATAAAGAACTTTGAAAATATATATTAACAAGTCACTGGCGCATTCTGAAAAAGGCGAGCAGACAGCTTGGTCCGGACTGGGGCCAGAGACAGGCCACCTGTCTCCAGTTCTGACGTTTCTACGCTCCATTTGGGCTTCTTGGGTATTGTAGATTTTCTAGAACTGTGTAAAGGCTGTGGGGCTTCTCTTGGTCTCCCACCCAGCCCACGGCAATGTGTCATCACCCGCGTCACTTAGGAACCCAACTTCCAGTTCTTAAACTATCCTTAGACTTTATCTTCCAGTTAGGGACAGCCTAAGGAAAGCTCGGCTGTGAATGCCTACTTAGTGTGGGCAAATTTCCCAGTTCGACTTCCGAAATCCCTCGGGGGCGCTCAAAGGCGTTGGGATCACCCCCAGACACTCTTTCCGAGGGGACCCCTTTCCCCACTACCGCTTTGCCCCACCTCCCTTTTTAGAGAGCTGCCCCTGGGTTAGCTGGCTGAGCTCCTAGGGCCCCTCCGCCCACGCTTTTGGTCTGTCGGTCCCGCAGTGTCCCGGGTCGTGGCCTGGCTTAGGCACGACCGGAATGCGCGGGAGGACGCGAGGCGGGGACGCCGGGCACCGAGGGGACACGGGGTGTCCTGACCCTGGTCAAGGCCACCGGGTCCGGGTGGACGGGGACGACGCGGAGACCCAGGCAACGACAGCGGTCCTGACTCCTGGCACTCGGCCCGGCCCTCGCCCCCCACCGCGTCATGCGCTGGCGGGTCTCCGGACGCCGGCCAGCGAGCCTGGCGACGTGCTGTTTCCATCCCCTCGCGGGTCGGGCGGGGCCCGCAGTTCCCAGAACGGAGAAATCCTGAGGATCGAAAAACGGAAAAAGAAAAAAGTCTCCAACAAGCGCCCCCGTGAGCGCAGGGCCGGCCCCGCCCTCCCCTTCCAGCTTCTCGTCCAGTCACCGACCGGCGGCTGTGGGGCCGCGGAGGGAGGAAGCGGCGGCGCGGCCCGGAGGCGGGGACGAGCGCTCGGGTCCCCGCGGCCGCAGAGGCGCGGGCTCCGGGAGGCAGCGCGGGGCGTGGGGCAAGGCGGGCCAGGCCACCCCCTCCGCGCACGGCCCGCGGCGGCCGTTCAGAGGGAGGCGGGAAGAAGGTGGACGCGACCTGGACTCGACGTCGACGACCGCGCCGCCCGCGATGGGAAGTGTCTTATAAAGCCGCCGCCCGGCCGGACCCACCGACTTGTGTCGCCGGCGCCCGGATCGCGGGCAGCACGCTCAGTCTCCCGGGAGTGCGCGCGGAGGCCAGGCAGACACCGGACAGACCCCAGCAGTTCCGGCAGACCCAGAACGGACCTCGGACCCCAGTACGGCCCCGGCAGACCCAGGACGGACCCCGGTCGACTCCAGTCTCGCTCTGGAGCGTGTCCTGGACGGATCCCGGCCCTTGGCGCTTTTCCAGCGCAGACACCCCCAGCCGGACCCTAGCTCGGAACAGACCCCCCAAGCGGGCGCGCCTCCTGCCGGCCGGCGGGCGGGCAGGGGCCGAGGGCGCCCCCGGTGGCAAGGGCATGCACGGCCCGCGGAATGGCCTCGGCGGTGTTTGAGGGCACGTCGCTTGTGAACATGTTCGTGCGCGGCTGCTGGGTGAACGGCATCCGCAGGCTCATCGTCAGCCGGCGCGGCGACGAGGAGGAGTTCTTCGAGATCCGCACGGAGTGGTCGGACCGCAGCGTGCTCTACCTGCACCGCAGCTTCGCCGACCTAGGCCGCCTCTGGCAGCGCCTCCGCGACGCCTTCCCGGAGGACCGGCCCGAGCTGGCGCGCGGGCCGCTGCGGCAAGGTGTGGGGTCGCGGAGCACCCGGCGGGAGTTGGGCAGGGAGGACCGGGAGATGGGAGGGGGACGTCGTGGCGAGGTGATGCAGTGAAGTAGGCAGGGAAGAATAACTTAAAGCCCAGTGTGCGTCTTTCAGCTTGTCCCAGCGCGGGACAGGGGACACTTAGACTTGGAGCTTCTAAAAGAAGGACGCAGACCTGGTGCCCGCCCTAGATCCAGGAGGCACTCACTCCTGACGGAGAAAAGAGATCAGATGGGAAAGGGACCGAGGCCAGCAGATGCACCCCTGACCGTCTCCAAGAACGAGTCACTTCTGAGGAAGTCACGGTCTCAGAAGGGTACTCCCAGGGCTGATCAGTACTGGCCCCATAACTCCATCCTCGGAAGAGCCAGCCGGTGGCAGAAGGAGGGTTGGGGAAGTGTTTGGAAACAACGCGTATCCGCGTTGAGGGGATCTCAACGGGTTTGGCAGCTGCCCTTGAGCCGTTCCCTGGGGAGTCCGCGCCTCCTCCCCTCCCCGCCCCCCAGACAGCTGAGCCCCAGTTCCGCGGTGCCACGCAGCAGCCCTTAAAATCCTCCTCAGGAGGGGGCCGCCCAGCCTGCGGCTGCTTGGACAGCCCAGGGTCCCCACCCCAGGGCCGAGTCCACATTCGGGTTTGATTAACTGCGGCCGCCTCCTCCCTGGCCTTGTGACTGGTCCGGGTTGGCCAAGACTCTTGTTTTTAGAAACTGTGGTGGCTTCCCTTTCCCTACCGCCTGGGAGGGGGCTGGAAGAAGGAAGAGGGGCTGAAGTTGAAAGGGGAGGAATGTGGGGTGATAGGCTGGGGAGTTGTGTCGTCACTTGCAGTCGTCCTCTACGCAGAGACCCCTGGCAGCTTGATGTGAAGTGACCTGAGCTGGGAAGCCAGCACAGGTCTCCTGGGCTGCCTGTCTGGCCGAGGTCTTGAGATAACCTCTATTTTCCCCTGGCAATAGGCCCCACCCCATGTGTGAATTATGTGGATAATTAGCTCAGTTCTCATGACAAGTCCTCTGGCAGACACATCACTTGGAAACGTTCCCAAAGTCAGCAAGTTCGGAGGCCCTGAGTGAGAGAGCCTGCCTCTCCACTTCTCTTTGCTCCCCAGATTCTTACACGTATGGCTATTTTTGAATTAGAGTATTATTTCCAATATGGAAACAGTTTTCTTTGGATTTGCTGTTTTTGTTATAACATTTGTAATTTTACAAATGAATGCCCAAATCTGAAAAGCATGATGAAGGAACAGCAGTTTATTTAGTGTCTTTTTCTGAAACAAGGCAGACCATAAACAAATTGGACTTCCTGAGTCGCAGTCACTCTGGCCAGGTGTCTGAGCTCAGCTGTGACCCCAGGCAGCGGTCAGAATCCAGCTCTTCACCTGTGACATAGTAGGATTGCCTGTGTCTTTTGCAAAGATTAAAATGCATGATAAAGTGTCTGACAATAGTAAACCCTTGGTAAATACCAGTTGTTTTCCTTACTGTCAGCGCATCAGCTGCTTCTGTCTAGGGTGGCTGCTCCAGGTGGTGGGGGAAGGGGTGTGGCTTCATTGTGGAGGCCCGGATGAAAACACTTCCCCAGAGCAGAAGGGGAACATGCGAGTGCCCCAGCACTGTCACTCATGTAACTTGTGCTGGGGTCAATTCCTGAATTGGAGTGTCTCTGCAGAGTGACTAAAGAAATATTTAGGAAGTGGTTGATTATCATGAAGAAAAAGAAGAAAATATATGATACCTTTAACTTTTAAAAAGGGAACAAAAATCAGAAATCGGGATTGGAGGCGAAGGTGATAGAGCTCGCAGAGGGGCTGTTAGGCTGTGGACCAGTGGCCAGATGTAAAGGACTTCCTGACAACCTGCCATGTAACTGTTGGAACTGTTGCTGTGGCTGGTGGTGACCTGTTTGGTGGGGGCCTCTTGCAAGGACAGCCCAGCACCCCCTGGAGTGGGGTTGAAGAGGGGCCCAGAGGAGGGGCAACCTTCAACCTGTCTCCCTTCCCATCCTTGGTTCCTGCTTAGAGACAAGCTGGTCCTGCCCCAATGCCACCAGAATTTTGTTGTGCCACACCAGGGAAGTCCCTTTACTTTCTTTGATCCTTTTCCAGGGAAATTGTTTGCTGAGCAAAGTATATCATAGAAATAGAAAAGGAGAGTCTTCCTTTTTCTCATGCAGATTTATTATTTGCATACAAAGATTATCTGAAATTGCAAACTATAAACACCAACGAGGGAACCAGATGTATTGTATTGGTGATGCCAGCTTTTCTCACTATAATTTCCCTGTCATATTCTCTGGTCTATATTTGTTGAAATTTCTGGACTGTGTAAAATTTGCACTCTCTGGTTTCATGAAAAAGCTTGGAGAGGAAATCTGAGTTCTGAGCTTTGCTGGCAGCAGGCTGGTAGCTCTCATCAGTGTTTGGCTGCACATTCTCAGAGGGTGTGGAAGCTTGGTTCCCTGCTTTGTCTGTGTGCAATTAAAATGATGCGGAGCCCTTTTTCTTGGTCCCTCAGTTATTTTAATGGGGAAGAGTGTGCATTTGGAGAAAATTACACTCTTTGTCCTTTGCACACTCTGGAGTCGTGCTTGGTAGCAATCCATGGGCCTTGTGTGTGTCTCAGTGACACATCTGCTGGCTGTTAACCCCAATATGGGATGGTGATGCCGTGCTCACCAGCTTCCCTTCCTGGCCTTCTGTTTGGGTAAGGTAGGGCAAGGCTGACCTAGGGATTTGTCTTGCTTCTGTCCTGTGTCATTTTTCTTGGAATCTGGACCTCTTGTTAGATCCTAAGTTTCTTCTTGACTTGAGTCTGATATACCTACCTCTTCCCTTCTCGTCCTCCAGCCCTAGGGGAGGGAGGTAGCTGCTACTTATCTCTGGGTTAACAAGGTGTTACCTTCTGGATCCTTCTGCACTCTAACACCAGTGGGGCCACACCTTGGATTTAAATCCCCTTTGTGCAGTGCCTAAGATGGTTCAGGGTTTCCTCCCTGGAGTAGGACCAAGGTCTCTTACCTTATTTCCTTCTCTCACATCTAGGAAAATTTGGGATTTAAAACATAAACATGTAATTCCTCACTGACTGAGTCTTTTTAACTTTATTTTAGTTTATTTTCAAGGTGCTGGGGATTGAACCCAGTGCCTTGTGCTTGGGAGGCAAGCACTATACCAGCTGAGCTATATCCCCTGCCCTCTTTTTAACTTTTTAAATTGCACCTGTTTCAGGCCTGTCACATCTGAGCTGGCCTGGTTACATCTGCTGCTGCAGATTCTAAGTAGTTGGGTGATCTTGGATACTTGGGGACTAAACCATCAACATTTTGATTTTAAATTCATCCATTCAACCAAATATCTGCTGCGTGCCTACCGTGTACCAGGCACAGGTGCTGGAGACAGTGAAATGAATGGACAAAAAAAAACCCCTGCCCTCTTGATTCTTATTTTCTGGTTGGGAGAAATCCAATAATAAACAAGATCATCAAGTGGATAACATATGTTAGGTAGTGATAAATGTTCCGAAGGACAATAAATAAGCCAAGAAAGAGGCTGTGACTTTAGGGGAAGGGGAGGGGCTCCACTTTTAGAAAGGACAGTCTGGGAACTAGTGAGTAGATACTTGAAGGAAAGAAGAGAGCAAGCCAGTGAATATCTGGGCAGGGCATCCAGGTAGAGTGAGAACCAGTGCAAAGGCCCTGAGGCCCATGTGTGCCTGCTGGGTTTGAGTAGTGAGGAGGCCACTGCAGCTGCAGTAGAGAGCAGGGGTCAGGAGTGAGGAAGCTTGCAATTGGATGTGGGCTCTTGTTCAGGGTGGTCATCATCCCTGGAGGGCTCTGAACAGAGGATTGATTTGATCTGAGCTGAACTCAGGCTGCTGTGCTGAAAAAGACTCTGAGCAGGACTAGGGGGAGACAGAGAGACAGAGGAGAGGTACTGAGCCTGGGGCCAGGTGTAGCAGATTGGTCTAGAAGGGAGAGCCACAGGAGACACTGAGGGACCAGAGGTCAGTACAAGCAGCCTCAGGATGACCCAGGGTGTTTATTGTGGGCCACGGAACTGCTGTGAGCTGGTGTGGGCAGGAGGTGGCTCAGGAGCTTGGCTTGGAACGTGGCATTTAGCATTTTCTCCAGCTAAGCTCGTAACATGAGCTGCGTGTGGTGCTCAGGTGCTCCTCTCTGTCCCCCTCCTCCTGGAGGACATTATCTACCTGCTTGCTAGTAGACTGTCTGCTCAGACTTGAGAACTATATCACAGGCACTGTGGCATCCCAGATGGCATCAGAATGGGCTGGACACTGGTGAGACTGCCCTGGCAGCTCTAGGACAACGTGGGCTCTCTTCCCAAGGCCTGATCATGCCCACTCTGCACTCACACGGACAGTCAGGGAGAAGATCTGTGTTACCCTGAAATATAGGGAGAGGGCCCCTCATGGAGGGCATAGGCCACAGAGCTGCTGAGTTTACTGTCTTAGTGAAACTGGCTGAAAAGAGAGCAGTGGCCACTCAGGTCCTGAGCTGCAGTGGAGGGCACAGAAGCCCCATCTCTGTCTGGCCCTGCTGGGCTTTGCCAGAGCCCCCCTCCATAGAGAGCTCCATCCTTGGACATCCTGTCCCTGCTCACGGGGACAATTTTCCCTTCTCAGGAGACTTGCCATCTTTTCTAACTCGCAGACCTATCTTTGACTCTCCTCCTTGACCTGAGCCACTGTCCATCCCAGTCCTGTGCTGGGTGGCCTGCTGGACCCCTGCTGGGACTACCCACTTTCACACCCCTGTTCCTCCTCTCTCTTCCTTCCATTTTGCTTCTGTTCCCCATCCCACATCCTGCCTCCCAGCCCAGGCTCCATTCTGCTTTCCTTACTTTCTTCTCCATAATGACCACTTGGCTGGGTTTGGTTTCTGATCCCCTTATTTCATGCTGATAGATCTCACACTGTCCCAAGTGACACATGAGTTCCCTTGTCAGTTGTAGAAGAGCCAGCCAGAGACTTACATGGATGGTTCTGAGCTTACTGCCAGGTTCTCACCTCCCACCAGATCTCAGAGGAGAAACTCACTTCTGCTTCTCCATCAGAAGTCCCTGTGAACCCACTGGCAGTGTCCCGGGTGCCCTTCCACCACCCCAGGGACATGGGCACCCTGCATTTTAAAAGTGTCTGGGCCGGATATTTCTCTGCTATCTTTTTGTTTTTGCTTTTTCTTCTTGTTATTGTGGTGCTGGGGATTGAACCCAGGGGTGCTTTACTATGGAGCTACATCCCCAACCATTGTTTTTTTTTTTTTTAAGTTTTAATTTTAAGACACAGTCTCACTAAGCTGTCCAGGCTGGCCTTGAACTTGTGCTCCTCCTTCTTCAGCCTCCCAAATAACTGGGATTACAGGTGTGCACCACTGTGCGCTTTTGCGATGTTTTGACAGACATTTTCCCAGAGTCAAAAGATGTTCCTGCATTGCGAATAGTTAAAATCGGGGCAGAGTTGAAGTTCCATTGAGCACTGATAATGCCAAGGGGATTATGAAGCACCTGTTGAGTTTGGCACGTGAGGGAGCTTAGCAAGCAGGTGATGCTCAGGGGTGGGGCTTGGGAGGCTGCACCGACTTGGGAAAACCTGAGCCCAAGGCGCATTGTCTCCAGGGGTGTCAGTGACAGACGTCCAGGCCATGAGTTTCTGTTGTGCAGCAGCCGCAGGCTGGAGATGGTAGATAGGAGGGTACGTTGCTGTCAGTTGGTGGCATTGCCATCCCACAGAAAGACTTTTATTCTCATTTCTTTATTTAGCGGTACTGAGGCTCAAACTCAGGGTCTTATGCAGGCTAAGCACTTCCTTTACCACTGAGCTACACCTCCAGCCCCTTTTATTGGTGTTTTGTTCACAGAAGGTATCCAGTGGCTGTTTTTGGTTGTTACCCCTAAGAATATTGTTCCTTTCTCACATAACAGGCCTGGGAAGCCCCTAGTGCCCTTGGTGTGAATTCTCTCCCTGGTGATGTGAGGGGCAGGGAGGGAGTGTGAGGCCCAGGGGGTCTGTGCCGTGTTAAGTGTTAAATGATGCCAGGTCACCAAAGCACATACCCACGTGCTGGTGACCGTTCAGACAGACCCCTCTGCCCTGCCCTCTTCTTATCCCACCCGCAAGCCGGGTGATGATGGTAGACAGAACATTGTTACTCTTTTGCTAACTCACACTTGCAGGGCTTTCTCCCCATTCATTTTAAGAACAAAAGTCTTAATTGTCCTTTGCTGACATATAATTTAGAATCAAGTTGGAAAAACATGAAGAGCAGCACCTGGGGAGAGGGGAAGGGGGGGGGGGGGGGGGAGAAAGGCACTTTGACACACAGCATCTCTTAGTCCCAGCGACACCTTTCCTGTCTCCTGTGTAAGCAAATCCAGGCCCTGTGAGATTAAGTGACAAACCAGGCTCACAGCCAGGTGACAGTGGAAGAAGTCAGTCTTGGGGGGCACCCACCTGGGGACTCAGCCAAGTGATGATCGAGCTCTGGTTGAAAGTGCTGGCTTTGGTCACAGACAGGTGGGGATTCAGATACTGACTCTGCACCTGCTCCTTGCTGTGTGACTTCAGCAGATTGCCCAGGTCTCCAAGGCTCCGGGCATTGCGGATACAATAGCAACAATGGAACCTGCGTGGCAGGTGTGTTGGGAGTCCTGCTAAGCAGTACTAGCCACAGAGTGCCCAGCACCCAGCTGGACCCATGTGAGTTGCTGGCCTTGAACTTGGGCTGTCTGTCCTTTGCCCTGGCACAGGCAGTGTTCCTGATGACAGCCTCTTATAGGGAGCATGGTGTCCTGCAGGACTGACCCACCCATGTGCCTGCCTCCTGCTCCCCACAAAGCCCTCTGCAGCTGTGGCCACCCCATTCTGCAAGGATACCCCTGCCTGGACTGAGGGGAACACTCGCAAAGGAGCGTCACCACCCCACCTTGGTGGGACCTTCATGGACTGGCCCATGGCTTTGTTGGTTCAAAAATTAGAATCTGGTGCCGTCTTAGTGGCCATGGTGTCCCAGTGCTCATCCATGAGCCCCACAGATGGGTGCTTTGGATATGTGAATGAACCAGTGCTTCCTTCCTGTCTGGAGAGCTGAGGATGGGCTTTTCGTGTCTTGAGACAGACCGGCCAACTGACAGACTTTTAAAAAATGTTGAGTCTGAAGTGTAGGGTGGTACTTTTGCTTTTGGTGGGGAGAATAGTGAAGAGGCCCAGTGAGGAAGAATGAAGGCGGGGAGAGCATAGTGAAAATCAGAAAATTGAAGTCAGATATGTTTTTTTCCCATTTCATGAATTGACTTACTCAAAGAGGCCCCTCCCAGAGCAGGAAGCTGTTCTGGAGGGGAAGGAAGCACAGCTTCCTCTTCTAGGGTTCTCCGGAAGTTTCCTTTGCCACCGCCTCTTCTGTCTCTTGGCCCTGCATTCTCTGCCCAGCTTTTCATTCTTGGGAAGATTCTTGGGCAGAATCACCCATCGACCCTATTCCCAGCACTGTGCAAGGGGAGCTGCAGAGGAGGGGTGAGCCAGCCAGCCAGTGTCCCCTTGTGAGTGAGGAGGGGGAACAGTGTCCTGCCCATGTCAAGACTGCCAGGTGCACCACAGGGGAGGCAGGTGGGACCACATGCTGAAGAGCAGCCACCATTTTCCGGGATGCTAGAACTTCTACTGGGACGCTTCAGTCATGCAAACAAGGAGCAAGCCTTCCTTATTCTCTACTTCTTAAGTATTAATTACCTGTTCAGAACTTTGTGGGTGTTGGGGCTAAGGCTCAGTGGTAGAGCGAGTCCTTGCCTAGCATGCTTGAGACCGTGGGTTTGATCCCCAGCACCAGCACTACCTTCCCCCCAAAAGAAAAAGAAAGATACTTAGGAAGTATTGAAAGTGTTTCTGAAGAAAATTAAATTATTGTGTTTCCAAAATTTGTAGTACACTCAGCCTTTCAAGAGTATATATCCAGAGGGTGTAGCTTTGTGTGAGAGTGCTTGCCTAGCATGTGTGAGACCCTGGGTTTGATCTCTAGAACTGCAAAAACAGAAAAAAAGATATAGAGATATATATTCTTTTGTGGGATTGATTAACCATGTGCTGTATCCCTGAGCTACACCCTCAGCCCCAAGGATACATATATGTGTTCTCGATGACATCATTCAGCACTTGACCTGAGCAGTGTGCTTCTGAGCACAGTGCATTGATGGACACATTTGTTAAATGGAAAAGAAATGATTTGAATGCAATTTGCTGTTTGACTGTCTTTGAAAGTTTTCTGGGTAGAAAGCTTCCCTTGGGCTGTCCATTGTGTCCCCATCATAAAGCTTCCTCTCTTCTTATAAGAGAGGCCTCGCTTTGGGTCATGGACTTTCCTTAATGTGTGCTCTTCTCAGTTGCCTTTATTTCCGGACTTTAGCCACACAAGCACTCCGGTTAGAACTGCCCAAGTCCTCCACAGAGGAAGCCTGGGGCAGTTTTCAGAAGTTTGGAGCCCCCAAAGTCTCAAAGGTGGTTGGGGGAGGACCTTGGACCCTGGTTTGAGATTAGGAAACTGCATTTATGTTCACTTTTGCTGATAGATCTTTATTCAGTTTTCGTTCCAGGAATAAACCAGTTATTTGCACTTGGACGTAGTGGCTAATACTAAAACTGATAGAAACATACTTTGTGTTCTCAATTTTCAAGGCCCAAGTCATTTAGGAAGAAGGGGTACCCAGTGCTGCTTCAGACTGATATTTAACCCCTAAGTGGATGTGCACTTGACTCACTGAAATTTATATGTGATAGTGTTAACAATTTTTCAGTTTCATATTCTTAACTGCTTGGATAAACCTGGAGAAAAATCTTCTATCAGACATTGTGTGAGGTGAAATTTTTAAAGTTGAGATTATATTACTGAATATACTTTCATCAGAAGTTAGAAAAATTTCTTGGGGCTGTGACATCTGGGTTAACTAACTTAAATGTAGGTGGTGGACAGTTGTCCCTTCCTGTGGTGAGGATCCGGGAACCAAACCCAGCAGCTTCCACAGAGTGCTTGCGCCCCCTGCTGGCCAGTACTGGAACAACAACCTCCTAATCAAGAGGGTTGATTTCCTTTAATTTTCAACAGTGCAAATTCACAACCATCCACCCACATGCAGTTTTTATTATTGTGATCCCACATAGTAAAAATATGTTAGACAAATGCTTCAAGAAATTTTAGTAGTGTTTGCAATACAAAAATAAAAGGTTTAGATTGTCCTGAATTATTGTATTTAAGTACAGTTTTGGAAAGTAATGTTTGAAAGTGTTTCTTATGATAAATGAGCAACATTTGGCTGCACTTGCCATTAAGAGCCAAAGGACCTGAGTCACAAAGGGAGAGTACAACAGGGAGGATACCAAGGCACTAAAGCACTCAAGTAGTGTGTTTTGGGGTAGCAGTCCTTATTGGACTCATAGCTCCTTGGAAAAAAAATAAAGCAATGTCTCACACGTGGATTCCTCAGAACTCCTTCTTTCAGTACCGTCACTCTGAGAGGTTATGATAATTTGGGGCCTGGGCAGCAGGTGTTGAGGTTCCCACCAGCTGTGAAACAAGAAACCCCAGGGAGTATGAAGCAATTAGACATTTCAAAAGACTCAATTCATTTCTGCACCGTGGCCCCAGAGTACAGTCTCTTTGTCGTGTTTTCTTTCCACATTAAATACTTCCATGGAAAACATTGTTAAAACAATTGAAAGGGAGTAACATCCAGGGCCTGGGAAAAGGGCACTGTGAACTTTGGTGTTTGGGGCTGTCAGAAGCCACGTGGCCATTGATGACTCCTCCATGCCTGGGGTGGGGCCTGTGCTGGGCCACACAGCCTGCCTGGGCGGAGGGCCAGTCCTGCTGGTTCGTGCCCACTTTCTCATCACTGCTCTGCAGCTCCGCTGTCCACAGCTGAAGCAGTGGTAGCCCAGTTGCAGTGCTGCGTATTAGGTGAGTTTCAGTAAATTCAACAGAATCTACAGAATCAGGAGGGAGGTTCTTTGGAGAAAGGAGGGCAACCCCTTGAGGAAGCTGATCCAGATTGCTAGCCTGATTGTCACCCTGGAGCAAGGAGGGGGAACTAAATGACTAACTTGCCCCTAAAAGCCAGAACTTCTGAAAGAATCACCTGCCATTTCTGTGCTTGCATGTCAGGGTCCAGCTCCTTCCCCTTCCCCATTTAAATGTGCTCAGCTTCCTTCCTTTTAGTTTTCAAGCATGTTTGCATTTCTAAGGAGTGACACTTGGATTCCATTCAGAAACATAAAAACTAGCAAAAGGAAGCAGTGTGCTTCTGTGCATTTCCACAAATACACCCAAAGCAGAATGGCCCAGCCTTAATTGCTTCACCCTCAGCAGCTCTCTCCTGGGGATGGATCTCCCTGAGGAGCACTGTGCGATTGTGGGGGTCCTGTTGGCCAGTGAGGACCTGTTCCTTGGTATGGCCTTGAGGGTATCAGGGAATTGCAGGGCACAGAGCTGCTAAGGTGGCTTGGGGGTAAGTCCAGGAGGGTCTGCTGGCCCAGCCAAAATACTGATGCTGTTTCCAGAGGCTTGATGGGACACTCTTGCCTTTCTCTGCTTGGATCTAGAAAATGGGTCGCAGAGATGACAGAATACAGAGCACATCGCTCATTTTGAACATCCAACAACAAATATGCTTTTAGCGTGCCAGGCCTTACGATGGCATTATGTGTTGTTTATCTGAAATGCAGATTTAACTAGGTGTCCTATATTTTGTTTGTGAAATCTGGCCACCCTAAAAGATAAATCTGGAGTAGGATGTATTAATCTCTCTAAAAGTTGCCCACAGAGGCTGGAAACCCACCCAAGAAAATCAAAGAGATAGCCGGATATATGTCATCAAAGCAAGCATGCAAAGACTATAAAACCCTGTAATGTTTTGGAATTGTCACGCAGTGCTTTACATCCTATAAAGTGGGTGTAAACACGCCAGATGCATTGAGTATACAAGAGGATAATCTTCAGAACATAAAAGTGCGAATACTGTGTCATCAATTTGCTGGGTTCAAAGCTAGTGTTCTGAGAGCCAAAGGATAACAGTAGCTTGTCTCAGAATAAAGAAGCCCTTTGTGGAAAGGAGTTATATAATTGTCTTCTCTTTAAAAACTGTCTTTCAGAGAATTTTGAATTGGCTCTCTTTTCTCTGTAGACTTATGCATAGCAAGGAGGGGATCCAAGCATTTTGGTGCAAAGAGCAGCATTCACACACACATATACACACATACACACGTACCTGCATGAGCAGGCAGGCATGCTTTGCTCAAGGACAGGGATGTTTTGAGAAATGTGTCATAAGGTGATTTTGTCATTGTGCAAACATCCTAGAATCTATTTACATAGACCAAGCCAGCTATGACTTTGGTAGGTGATATGACAGTGGTATGGGACCACTGTCATGCATGCAACACGGTTGATCAAAACACTGTTATGTGACACATGACGGTATATATATGAACAACTGAGATCCGTAACTATTTGAAATTCTATGCGAGGTATTTGAGCTTGGGCAGAGTCATCCATGGAATATGGCACTCTGGTATTTTCTATGTTTCATTCTTCTCCTTCCTGCTCCTTCTAACAAAGCAGAGTGGTAGGAAGGGACACAGGGTGAACCAGTCCCTTTCTCTGGGGATGGTCAGGGCATCGTGCTCTGGTACATGCAGGGGCCAGGTGGACAAAGCCCCAGTGAGCGGGTCACAGCCTGCCCTTCTGTTTCTCAGACCCATGCTCTCTGGTGGGCCAGGTGACTTGTGGGTCTCCTGGCTTGTGCTTTGGAAAGCAGAAGCACAACTTCAGACTTTGACTCCAGCTGTGAGGGATCCTCCTGCTAAGGCCCTGACTTTCAGAAATGCACCCTGCTATGTCTGGGGAATCCCTGGTGGAAGTTCCCAAGGTCTGGGGTGCTGGGGCCATTTTTTTTGTTTTTGTTTTTGTTTTTATTGATATCAGGGATTGAACCCAGGGGCACTCAACAACTGAGCCACATCCCCAGGCCTTTACATTTTTTGAGACAGGGATTTTCTGAGATGCTTAGGGCCTTGTTAAATTACTGAGGCTGGCTTTGAACTTACAGTCCTCCTACCTCAGTCTCCTGAGCTGCTGGGATTACAGGTGTGTGCTACCACACCGGCCTATTGGGGCCTTTTTCCTTCAATCAGATCATTTAAAAAATTTATTTCTATCTCTTTTGTAGACCCAGACACTGAGCTCCCTGAAAACTGAGCAACCCTTTCCCCATTCATAAAACAAAAACAAGTCACTTCTGAAGAACTGCTCAGTGACTGATCACAGTTCTGGGATTCAGGTTTCTGTGGTTTGATTGTAGTTTGCAGGGACAGGATAGGAATATCTTAGGTCATGCAAAACATGGGGAAAAGCCAGTGTCCTTAGGAATCTAATTCCCACCCTTAAGAATCTGATGAATAGAAATTGTAATGGGAAATCTTATATGTGCATTGCTTATGGGGAGACTGATAAGCACTCCATGTCTCCTAAGAATGTCCTGGAGCCATGGTATTTTAAAAATAAAATACTGTGCAGCCCAAGAGCCAATCACAGCCTCTGGTGACTGTAATAAGCATAAGTGCTCAGATTCCTGGAAAGTGCCATGAGTCATGACCACTTTGGTTTTCTCTGGGCAAGAATCTGACTTTTTTCCTTCCAAATACAGCTTTTACATGACTTGTCTAAATATGGGCTCCATTTACATGGGCCCTGTGGTCTGGGCAGCTGAGACCAGCAGACTAAGCCTGTTCCTGTGTTGTTGGGGGTGGCAGATCCTGGGTCAGCTGTCCCTTGCTGCAGCCACCATGCTGGTGGAGCCAGAGTGGCCCTGGGTCAAGCTCTGGCCATGTCCAGGGTGTTTGCAGAGCCATCCCAGGGTGTCTCACACTGGGTTATCTTTCATGTCCCTGCTTTTCATTTCACTACTCTCCATTTGGATTTACGGTATCAATCCCAGCAGAGCCATAAACCATTCATTCAGTTGATAAAACCTGAAATGAAGTTCAAAGCAGGACTTCAAAAACAGGGCTTCCCCTACATGTGGCTGAGTGAGTACAGTAGGCCTTCCTCCTTTGAGGTTTTACTTTCTGTCATTTTACCTCTGACCAACCACAGTCTCAAAATATTAAATGGAAAATTCTAGAAGTAAACCATTTGTAAGTTCTAAATCATGTGCCCTTTTGAGTAACATGATAAAATCTTGAGCCATCATGTTCCATCCCACCCAGGATGTGAATCTTCCTTTTATCCAGTATTTTCATGCTGTATATGCTACCCTGTGTTTAGTCACTTAATAGCAATTTCAGTCAGACCTACTGTGGTACTGAAGTGCTTGTGTTCAAGTAACCATGATTTTACTTAATAAGGGCTTCAAAGCACAAGAGTAGTGATGCTGGCAATTCAGATATGTCAAAGAGAAACTGTAAAGTGCTTCCTATCCATGAAAAGGTGAAAGTTCTCAACTTAATAAGAAAAGGGGGAAAAAATCAAATGCTGAGGTTGCTAAAACATTGCAGTAAGAGGGAATCTCTGAAATTTGTGTTAATTTTGCTGTCTTCCCTCAAACTGCAAAAATTACAGGCGCAGCGTGGGATACATGCTTAGTCAAGATGGAAAAGACATTAAATTATAGGGTTTGCCACTATTCATAATTTCAGGCATCCACTGGGGTTCTTAGAGCATATCTCCCTCAGATAATGGGGGACTCTGTACTCCCAGACATCTCATTACAGAGATGACACTGGGGATGGCGTTCCTGCCCTGGAGCTCCTATTGTGCGTTTCATTAGGAGCCTGTGTGTCCTGGTCTGATTTCCTGACTTTGGGCATGTCCATCTCTATTCCAGGACTGGTTGCCATAAAGGATGCACACGACATCGAGACCAGGCTCAATGAGGTGGAGAAGTTGCTCAAGACTATCATCAGCATGCCCTGTAAAGTAAGTCCAGTGAGTCTGGATGGGGCAGGAGGGCGGGAGGTGGCCTGTCATCTTCCATATTTCAAGGACGTCCCCCCTCACAGGCAATTGGCCTGTGTGCTGTACCTTGATGGGCATTTTGTTCCCTTCCTGAGATGACCAGGTGCTAGGGAAGCAGGCAGAGGAAGAGGGAGAGGAAGACTTGGTGGACTCCCTGCTGCTTTTTCTTTTTTCTGACCCTGGGACAAAGGGGAAGCAAAGGGCCCCAGGAGGCGTGGAGTAGGAAGGGGCAGTCTTCAGCTGAGGGGTCTTTGCTTTCTTACCTTTGGCTCAGAACCTGTTCTTGCTCTGGGGATTTTAGAATAGACACACAGAGGCCCCAGGAAGTGCTAGCACCTCCATATTGGCAGGTGACTTTACTGGGACTTGGCCCTCTCTAAGTGATTTATGAGCTTTGGAGGAGTACTGATTAAGTACCTGGACTTGAGAACTATAAGCTTCTTTTTTTAATTTCCATGATTTTTATTGGTGCATTACAATTTTACAGCATCAGGCAGGACCCACCTCCACCAGGTGGAGGACCCCTCCCCCAGGGAGCAGCGCCTTCTCCCAGGCCAATGTATGGGTGTGAGGCCAACCTACAGGAACTTTTCAGTTTGGGTAGTTACTGTGTTTCCTCCCAGTATTCTAGGTCTGAGGTTGTGCTCACCTTCTTTGAAAGATCTCCGCTGGATCAGGTGTTAAAAAATGATAATGTACATAAAATTCAACCCAGCTTTCAAAGTCCGGTCAAAATATCAGGTAAGAGCCACGGTGAAGGAGTGGAGGGAAGGTTCTACTGTTGTTGGCCATGGTTATTCTGGAAGCCCTTCCAGGTTGCGTCTTTGTGGTTGGGTACACCTTCTACCCTGGGGCTCCAGAAAGAATTCTGTGAAAATAGTGGTTGAGAGACTGTTTCTGATTCTTATTAAGCTGTGTGTTTTCTACTTATTGCCCTGCAGTTCACACTCTTCTGACTTCCAATGGGATTTATTTTGCATTTAAATTTGAACTTACTGAAGAACTAGAAAAATAATGACAAAAATACAAGCAAGACATTTTGAAGGGAACTGCTAGAGTTAGTAGTCCAACCTGCTCTAGTCAGGTAGCTACTGTGTGGTGCTGAACTTGGTTCTTGATTTTAGGGCAGCCAACACAAGGGAAGTAAAAATCTTGGGTATAGTTAGTATGGACATTGGACCATGCCTTCTGGCAGTAAAGGTCAGTAAAGTCAGGCAGGATAAGGTGGGGTTGCCCACAAGAGAAGCTCTGCTGAATGGTGAGGAAGGAGCACTATTTGGTAATCTCTGGGACCTGGGTGGCACATGTCATGAGAATACTAGACCTGTATTTTTGCACTCCTGTTTCCATGAAGCCTGCTAAGGAGAATTTTGTAGAAAAAAAACCATAGAAAAACAAAGAGTCCTATCCTGGGAGTTCCCAAGACTGGGTTTCCCTTGGTAAGGGGCAGTCACCTTGTGGCCTATGAGGTGACATCAGAGTAAGATCTTGCTGGAGTTTGCCTAGTGGAAGAAGGAAAGGTGGTTATGAGAGGAGACACAGCTTGGCTGAGGGTGGGATTCCACATGATGTCTTGATCTCTAGAAAGGAGGGATTCTGCGCCATCTTTGCATTTCTGAGTGGAGGAGAAGGTGGGATGAAGAGAAGGGCCACTCAGTGGGAAGTTGATGAAGATCTGAGCCCAGAGTTGTCTACTAGAAAGGAATAGGGGAGAGAGGACTCATAGGGACAGAGCGATAATGTCTAGGTATAGGGTCCTTATGAAGTTACATGTCACCAGGGATGAGGTTCCCAGTTGTGTGTGTGGTTGAACTAGGTGGGTGGGCAGGTTCTGGGACCTGGAGTGGAAGAGGTATGGGTAGATACGACTACGAGTGCAGGGAGGTGGTACATCCAGGTTTGTCTGTGTCTGGAACTTTTGATACTTCCCCATGACAGCTTTGAAGTGTTCTTAGAAGAGCAGGCAGTTTAAGGGTCCCTCTTTGCTGGCACCTGGTCTCCAGAACTTTCTTCGCAGCAAAATGAAATGGCTAACCCTAACCCTAACCCTCATCTTGCAGGATAACAGAGGGCTCTTGAATCCCCATTGGCCATCATGTGGGGTTTCATATTTCATAGCCTGGAGCATAGGGAAGCTTCTGTTCTTTAGTCTGGGAGGGAAGGGTCCTTGCACTGAATCTTAGCGTCTGTGCTTTGCTCTATTTTGTTCTGTGTTAGGCAAATGAGAAAGCGAAGAATAGCAGAATTCTCATAGAACCCTGTGTCACGGGAGGAACTGGGCTGTTTTTTTGGAATGGCCCAGAGACTCCAGAATTGAGGGGACAGACTAGAGCTGTGTGGAGCTGCTTCTTGGGGAATAACTCCTTGGGAGCAACAACCTGCAATGTCCCTTAAACCCTATCCTTCTGTCTTGTTTTTATCAGCAATGTGGTTGACACATGGTCCATGTCTTTCCTAAGGGCTGAAAGTAATGAGATGAAATTAAAAGGGATAAACATAGAGTCCCACACTGGGGCTTTAAGTCTGTTCTTTGTGTCTTTTCATAAGGACTAAGAACAGGTTTTAGCCCACTGCCACATGTGAGCCTCCTGGACCCTCCCGCAGCCTTCCTGCATGCCTGGGGCCCGGCATCTAGGTCTAGGAAGGTAGGGGGTTTTGACCTTCTAGTGTAAGTTGAGACCCCAGGCCATGTGGGATGTCATATCCAGCCCTGGAATCATTGCAAAACAGCCATCACATCCAGAGAAGAGATTCTGGGGAGGGGATGAGTTAGAAGAGTGGGAAGAAACAGAAAAGAGAGATTGTAGGGAAGAGGATATGACTCTGGTGTTGGCAGGCCCCCACTGCTGTGGGGCCAGCAGGTGGGAATAAGTGCTGCTGACTTTGGCTCAGCACAGAATACTGTCTAACAACCAGGTTGTGTATAAATGGCCTGCAGCCAAAAGCTCAGTGCTAAGGCTGGGGGTTCAGGGAGTCATCAAAGCCTTGCTGCATGAGGCAGCAGGCTGAGGAGAGCCTCCTTCCAGAGAGACATGTCCTCAACCCCTCTGGATGTTTCCTCCCCTTCCTTGGGGGTTCTCCCAGTGAACTCTCCCAACCCTCCAACTTGACTTCCAGAGCAGCCTACCCTCATCGTGTGGCCCTCCAACTGAGCAAGGGCTTCCTGACAGATCATCGCATGCCCCTTGGCGCCCCCACCCACTAGGTGCAGGAAGTCTTCATTACTCACTGAGTGAGGAAATAACCTTGATAATGACCTATGGCAGCTTCCAGAATGCTTTCTAATGAAACTACTAGTCCAGTAGAAACAACATCTCTTTGAGAAAATGGCTCCCATATGGACATACCAGGTCCTCAGTCTCTGGGGTGGACTCTTGGGTCCCCAGGTGGAGGCTCAGGGTCCAGAGTGTGCTGGCCTCATGGGAAACAACCACATAGCTGGTATTCCCTGCTGCCTTCCTCTTTCTCCAGAAGTGTACCCCAAGTGCTGATGTGAGGCCTCCCAAACTAACTCTCAGGGTTCATTAATTCATCCAAACCTCACCCTCAGGAAAAAGCCTGTTCCCTTGGTCATCCTGGATGTGTCCAGTCTGGACTCTGACCAGCCCCTGCTTGCCCTGTGACCCTGCAGGGTCCTTCAGGCAAAGCCTCCTGTCCTCTGCTGTTCCAGTAAATTTCATTCATTTGGGAAAGCACCCTTCATGGCTGAGACCTCCACCCATGCTTCTCCCCCTCCCCCAAATTTCTTGATGCCTTCTTGTGCCAATAGGTCATTCAGGAAGGAGGAGCCACAAGTAGGACACTGACCCCTTCTTTACCATCGTAATTTAGACAGCACCCAGACCCTGAAGCACCCCGACTTTTCAAGCTGCGAGACGGCTTAGTGGTCAGGGCTCTCCACTAGATGGCGCCAGGCGCTAGTCGTGGTGAGAACTCTGCCCATTTCCTGGGACCACAGCAGGGACAGCCCGTGCAGCCCCAGCATTCTTGGCCCCACGTTAATCTAAATGCTCATCAGAACTAAGGAAGCAAAAATCTAAAGTGTTCTGTGCCGTCTGTGGCTCTGCTACGTAAGAGAAAATGCACTTCTCGGCGTTCGTCTGCTATGGCTAGTTGGACGGAGGGATTGCAGCCTCAAAACCTGATCATGCAGTTTTGAGAGGCTTGGAAAGGAACATAATGTTAATTTTCATTATTCTGGCATCTATATAATCTCAGCCTTAATTTTTACTACACAGAGATAGCCCAGGTAGCCAAATTAATAGAAAGGCATTGCTTTATTTATTTATTTTTTTGTCCTGTTGCTGGAATATGTTGAAAATATAACGGGAGAGAGGATTTGCAAGCAAGGAAAACTATATTATTAATGCTTCTGAGACTAAATGTCTGCTGAATACCAGGTATAGAAGACTCAGTGAAGGAACAGGGTGGTGGCTTAAAGGGGCATATGAAAACTTAGATGCAGTTAAAAAAAAAAAGAAAGAAAGTTCATCATCAGGACAACGTGCACAGTGGGAGTTGTTGCACAGTAGATCTACAGATGGATCCAGGCTGAGATTAGTGGGTGAAAGTTTGAGGAGAAACAGGACTTTCATGCTCTCAAGACCTGGTCCTCTGAGATATTTTTAACTTCAAAGGAAAAGAGAGTAACCTTACTTTGGAGACAAATGGTAGACCCCTCCTTTCTCAAGTAAACCCTACCAGCGTCACAGGTATGAGGGCCTGTGAACACACACACACACACACACACACACACACACACAAAATGCACGCTGCTGCACTGAGGAGTTCACAGCATCACTTGTGGGATCTGGGCCAAAGCTGTGGCACCTCTATCTAATGGCTCAGAAATCCAAGTTGAGGGCCATTCCATACAATGGCTCGCCCACCCTCCCTACAAGTGTTACAGGTATTAGAGACAAGAAAAGATGGAGGACCTTCAGGGTCGCAGGAGACCATGACTCAACAGCCCGATGGAACAGCATTTTGGATTGGAGCTGAAACAGAAAAAAGGGACATTAGTGGGAAAACTGGTGAGAGTTGAGTGAGGGGGGTCTTAGCTATCAGTGTCGTCCACATGTTCATCCCTGATGTGATCACTCTGCCATCCTTGTGTAAATGCTGACATCAGAGAAGCTGCTGAGGGAAATGTGAGAACCCTCTCTACTTCTATCTTGGCAACTTTTCCATAATTCTAAAATTAGCTCAAAATTAAAAGTTATAAGAAAAAAAAATGCTAAAGCAGCTCTTCTTCATGTGAAGATATGAATGCAAAAAGAAATTTGAAATGAAAATGAAGTGTTTTATGGAGTCAGTCATGTATATGATCAAAGTAATTAAATTGGCCAATGATTTTTGCTGTAGGTGCTAAATTGACATCTAAGAAATTCACATTTTCAGTGTGTTTGAAGATAGGCGTCAGGTGCTATAATTTTTCTTTAATCATAACATTTCCTTCAGTTTTCTCTTTTTTTTTTTCACGTGTCATGACAGACAAGAAGACATCACCAACAGTGAGGGCAATCATTAAATTTATTTGAGCTCCCAGCATTTGTTAGATTCTTTACATGTGCCATCTCTAATCTGAGTGTGTGCCCTGTAGGATGGATACTGTTATTCCCATTTTTCAAATGAAGAAACTGAGTAAGAAGTAACCTGCTTCCTAAGCATGAGGAGGAGGCCTGAGCTTTGACCTAGCCCTACCCGAGGTCAGAGTTTGTGTGCTTTCTGCACGCCACATGCCCCAGAGGGCCCCATCCTCCCAGCTGCAGGCCTTCCACGCTTGCTGATGCTATGTTAAAGGCACATGAACAGAAGGGCCTTGTTAAAGTCAGTTTCTTTTGTCCCATAACCATGAATCTCAAGGAAACCTTTTGCTTGAAGGTCTGGGTCTCCTGTCCATGCCACCCTCCTATGAGAATTGACCTACCAGGGTGACTTCTATTCAAGCATTCTCTGTCCTGTTTGTCCATAGATAGAAAAAGGCAGAGCTCCAGGGTTATTACCAAAGAGGATCTGTTTAAACTGGCGGTCCCTGCTAGACCTTCGTTTCAGACCTTCGTCCCAGAACCTGTGCTCCATTTTCAACTAGCACAGGTATACGATAACCATGTATGTTTCCTTAACTTTCAGGCTGATCCTTGTTTACGTGTTAAAAGATAATTTGCCTTTCAATAAGCCATCCCTTTCCAAACCAGAGTTTGGAACGTATGTTCCTAGAGCTGTTGCAAACCCACTAGCTCTGCAGCCTGGTTTGCCCCTATGTTATTCCAGACAGAGTGGAGGTGGGATCCAGGTGGGAGCCAGAGCTTCTCAGGGACCCTCTTTTGAGGATGCCCACAGTTTGAGCCAGGACCCTCTGTGAGGCTGGGTCTGAGGCTTCAAGCACTGACCAGCCCCAGTGTCCTGTGAGACCCAGCTGGCCTTGCAACATTTATGTGTACAAGGGCTTTTTTGTTACAGACAATTAAGAATAATTTGTGACAAATATTTTTGGAAGTGATTGGTAAAGATTCCATTTTCTAGAACTCCAGAGTTCACATCTAAGAACGATTAGGTATGTAAGATAACTTCAGAGTTTTATTCAGAAATGATTTGCAGCAGTGACATCTGTTTGAACTTGCAGGATCCCCCCACCCCAAATTCTCTTGGTAAAGGGGTGGGGAGAAAGGAGGTTGGCTGTCAGCTCTCTGTATGGAGGCTGCTCCCAGGTTTTATGTGCTTCCTCAGACAGACAGATTTGGGTCAGAGATAATAAAAACAATAAAGAAAATGGTTCTTTACTGCCACACCTTTTAAATTGAGAGGCAAGGGAATCTGAACCTACCTTATTAAGGTTTAGTAATTTTCAGAGTCTGCCTGCTCAGCCAGATTTAGCTAAGAATCTTCTTTTTGCCCTTTTCACACCTGGAAATGTAGTTGACCCCAGAGTTCCCAGACCGATTCCCCATAGGTTTGCAGAACCTCTTCTTGGACCGAAGTCCTCACCAGAGTGGAGCAGGGAGGAATGCCAGAACAAGCCACCAGTGGATGCCCCATGGGGTGTAACTGAGTGTCACAGGAGACCCATGGAGCATGAGTGGCCCCCTCTCCAGAAAGTGAGGCATAAATCCTAGCAAGAACTTGACATGTCTGATTGATGACTTGTTATTTTGATCCTATGGAAAGAAAAATCTCTTCATTTTTGTGTTGTTTCCCTAATTCTGCTCATGTGGAGCAAAGTTCAAAGAACTGAGAGCTGAATGCCTAGAAAAATTAAAGATATACAGGAAGTGACAATTTCAGTTAGAAGAAAGCAACTCCATCTTTTGGCAGAAATTAGTCTACACTGTGGTAGGGTGCAAGAAAAAAAAAAAATAACAGAAAACAATTCTCCAGACAACAAAGGGATCCAATTTCCATTAACCCTGTGGGCCATGGGTGATGCTTGTATTTGGGTGTGGTGGGCTCAGAGCATGGCAAGGTGGTTTGTGAGCAGTGTGTGAGCATGCACTTGGCTCCCCGAGTTGGGATGGTGATTTCTTGGGTTTGAGACTTTGAAGTGTACTGCAAGCATATCTTTTATGATGAGGTTAGCCTGATTCCATAGGACAGATGAGGTGGTCCTGAGCGTGGAGCCTCGAAGGGAGGGGAGGACTTCAAGCCTAAGGACCATTAATGGACAACAGATCTGTTCCTCTCCTGAGGGAAGGGCTGAAAGCGGACCCTTGGGAAATATAAAGACTACAGCAGGAGAGAGTCAAGCCACACATGGCTCTTACACAGTGGGCCCTCAGGATGCATGGATCCAGTCAAACACAGGTCAAGAGTATCAGAAAAGAAACCCTGCATCTGTACTGGACACGTGCAAACTCTTCCTTGTCATTATTCCCTAAATGATGCGGAGTAACAACTACTTAAGCACTGTATTTAGTATTTTAAATCTTCTGGAGGTGATACAAAGCATACAGGAGGATATGTGCAGGTCTCATGCAGGTGCTCAGCCATATCATATGTGGGACTTGAGCAGCCTTGGAGTTGGGTATCCTCGGAGGTCCTGGAACCAATCCTGCGTGGGCCCCAAGGGACCACTGTACTTAAGTGGACAAGACAACATGGTGAATCATATCCCATAATAAGATTTTAGAGTTAGAAGGATCCTCAGAGATTATTTAATACAATTTTGAAACTCCAGTAGAGCTCACGGTCAGGCTGAGCTGCAGTGTCCAGGCCCCCAGTCCAGTGCTGGTTCCACATCCTCAATTCCAGCTATCCTAGCCCTGGACAAGCCCCAGACCTCTACCTTTGCAAACTAATGCCATATGGCCAATAAAAACACAGGAAGTCATTTTTCTCTCTTGGCTCTTCTGAATTAGTAACATCAGTGCTTTTTGGGGGAAAAAATCAATGTCTCTAAAGAACTATATAAAGACAAAAAGTGAAAGTCTCCTGTTGGGTTCAAAATACACATTGATTTCATTTGATCCTTACAATAAGCCTAAGTGGTGGATGCCTTAGCCATAGGGGAGAGCTCAGAAAGGCTGGGTGACCTGTGTGATGTTGCGTGTCACTCTGAACCCATGGGAGGGGTGTGGGGGGAGTGGTCACAGAACCAGAGCATCTTTCCTGGGAGAGACACACCATGGCTGACACAGGGTTAGTCGGCATGGTTCCCACAGGGGCTGGTGTCTGGGAGAGCACTAGAGTGAACTTACATGGTGCCATGTGGGAGGAAAAGGGAACAGTAGGTAGCAGAGACAGTAGGGAAATTGGTGTAATCCTGAACACCAATCTGCCCCTCCCAAATACTTACTCAATTGCTTTGGTTTGCAGAAATCATGAGGTCCAATGGATTTTGTTTAGCGAACACAGAAACGATAGTTATTGACCACAGTATACCAAATGGAAAAGACCAGCACCTGGGCGTGGATCCCACAGAGCATTTGTAAGTACTTTCACTTGAATGTCTTATAGAGGGGGTCCCCAGGCTGCCAGCCATGCTAGAGGCTGGGGTTGGTGGCCCAGTCAGGCACAATCGGAAGGAATGAAAGTGGCCAGAGACACCCAGCCATAGACTCTGCCATTTGGATATTTATTTTTAAAATTTGCCCTTTTCTAGAGTTTGGTGAGCCCTTAATCCACCCATCAAGAGAGCATATTCAGGAGGCATTGCAGAGCCTCAGAGTCTGCTTTGTGCTGTGCTGGGGAGGACCCTGTCTTTCGACCTAGGGTCCAGGTCTGAGAGGGTCACACAGCTTCAGGCTGAAAAGGAGCCCATCTCCCGAGACTGGGGATGTAGTGCCCTTATTGGCCTCACCTCAGTGGCTAACAGGTGGAGCCTGGCCATCAGCCCTGTTTTGAGATGGAGAGTGTGTCCCATCATTGTGGTCTCAAGGGACAAGCACACCACTGTCTCCTCCATTCTTTCCACCTCTGTGACCCTAATACATGCTCTGGAAAGCATGAACACCTGGGCACCGAGGCACAGCTGCCTTTCTGCTGGGCTCTTTGCCTTCAGCTCCTTGGTGGATTATGGAGGCAGCAGCATCCCCTGACAGCAGAACGCAGAGTTGCACCTTGACTCTATTTACCTCTAGGTCAGGTCCAGGTTCTTGGTTGTGTGAGCTCAGGAAATCATTCAGCCTCCTCTGCTTCCCTTATCTTTGGGGGGACCATTCTGTTCTCTCATGGGTGGCTCTCTGAAGACTGCAGATGATAAGCATAAACTGTCCAGCTTGGGGGTCCCTGAAGAGGCAGCCCAGGCTGCAGGGTCTCTTGGGGGCCCCATGAATGGCACAGCAGGGGGACAGATCATATCCGGAATGCTCATGTCCAACCCCGACCACTTGGTATCCCTCAAAGGCAGAAGGAAAAATAAATTAAAAAAACAACCTAGGATAAGGCCAGGCACCCGGGTGACACACCTGGACCAGTCGGCTGCGGGAGACACTGTGACATACAATGAGCCTGGGCTCTTGAAGGTGGCCAGAGCCTCCTGTGCTGCACTCCTGTGATAAATCCTGATGGCCTGTGGGCCCCTGTCGGGCCTGTGGGACTGGCACTAGCCTGCAGCCCCACCTTCCCAGTTTTTCAGGTGTCTCTTGGGTATTTGATGCTAGGATCCTTCAGAGTAGTTGTGCCAGGAGATGCTGGCATGAGAAACAGTACTGCTGGCAAGGTCTCCATTGCTTGGCATGCCTTGCCAGGATACCCGGTGGCATTGCAGCCCCTCTGTGTAACTTGCCAGTTCACTGGGGGCCTCTGTGCTGACTGGGCACCATTGATGTGGACCAGTGGGGGAAGGACAAGAGTCCTTTAGCTTTGTGGTAAGCGACTGTCTTGGTGGAGAAGACAGATGGGGACCTTCCTCACCACTAGCTGCTGTAGGGTCTGAGCTCTGATTCCCCAGTATCCCTAGGGGAGCACCTCTCTGTCTCCAGAAGCACCCTGGAACAGGGTCAGGGTTTTCCCCCAGTGCTGATGGAACCCTGAGCCTCACGTGTGCCAAGCATGTGCTCTACCACTAAGCCACACCCCCAGCACAATGCCAGGTTTAAGTCATTTCCACTGTGAGCAGTTTTGAGCTGAGAAGAAACAGAGAAAAGAAAACTGGCTGGAAGCAGGGCTCCCCCAGCTGGCCAGCACTCTACATGGACAAGAATGACAAATCTTGAAATGGCGGCCTCCTTCTCCAGGACATCCATCTGGCAGGGAGAGCAGGAGCAGGGGAAAAGCTCAGTGCTCCCAGGGAAACTTTGCGGAGGCTCAGGGGAACTCTTAGGGGGAATTTCTGACTCGGCTTGTCTGGCATTACTCTCGTTGCCTGATCTGGGACGTTGTGTCCCAGCTGGTGATCCGGCTGTAGTTGGCCTCCTGGGAGCAGTCTGTTTGAATACTCCAGTGACTGTCAGGCAGGTGGCACTCAAGGCTCACTGTGTGGCCACAGTCTGTGAATTCCTGCCACCAGTCCTCCCATCAGGGCCCTCATGGTAGAATCTGTACAGGCAGCCCCCAAACTCTGGCCCAGGAGCAGGTGGGCACCAGTGCCAAGAACTAGAGATCAGCTGCAGTCAGAGAGCTGTGGGACCCCTGGGGACAGCAGGGTTTCTGCCAGTGATGATCCCAGCAGGCTGAAGGATTGCCAGTCTCCTGGGCAGACACCCAGGGCTGGGGCCTTTGGCAGTTCTGCTGAGGACTGGACCTCAGCCCTATGGTTCATTTTGCTCTAGCCTCCAGCTTCCCTTCCTTCCTCCTGGGCTTGGGTCCTCCTCTGTTCTGAGGTGACGAGGGCATAACGGGAGATGAGGAACTGCCAGCACAGTTGCAAAGACCCTGCCCCAGGCTGGTGTCAGGGGATTTAATGCCCTAAGGTGAAGTTGGAGAGTTGGTTTGATCTCCACGAGATACTCTGTCTGCAGCAGAAGCTCTTCACGGGGCACCTTGAGCTGCCAGTGGAGTGAGGGGGCCACAGGGAGGAGCCTGAAGCAGGACCAGGCCCTGCATCCTTCCCCACCTGGATGAGACATGGGGGGCTCCACTTGTCTTTCTCATGCCTCGCTGGAGTTAAAGGAAAGCCCCCCACTGCAGCCCTTCCTGTTCAGACAATTGTCTCCTCTTCTACATTTTTTTTTTAACCACAAATTACTTAATTTGCAACTTAGAGGAAGCCTGCCAGGAAGCCCCATTGTCCAAGGTCAGCTGGGTTCCACATAGTAGTGTGGGCTTGCAAGGAGGCCCACATCAGTAGTGGTGACCCTGCGGTCTAGACAATTCATGGACTTTCTGGTAGAATCAAGTTCCCACCTCTGTCCGGTGGGCAGTGGCATCATCACTTGGTGGGAACCAAACCAGGGACTCAGCATGTGAAGTGAACTCCAAAAGTCCTTTCCTGCCCTCCTGCCCCCCTCCTCCCTCCCACCTCCTCCTCTTCCTCCTGCCTCCTGGGCACTGATTTCAGGTTAGGGAAATGAAGGCAGCACAAGCAGGAGCCATCTCCCTCCCTGGTGAGGTGCCCAGTATGTGTGGCTGTAATAGAACACTGCAGATTGAAGAGAAGGAATCTGTTCCTCACAGTTCTGAGATGGGAAGTCCAGGTTCAAGGTGCAGACGTCTGACTAGGGCCTTCTAATTACACCAGAACATAGTGGAGGGCGAGAGGGTGAGAGAAAGACAGAGACAGAAACAGAGAGAGAGAGAGAGCGCAAGAGAGAGACAGAGGGGTTGCTTAACAGGCTTTTATAACAAACCCACTCCCATGATGTCATTAATCCATGCACATGGGCAGAGCCCTTGTGATCTGGACAGCTCTCAGAGGTCCACCTCTTGACATGATACTCTGGGGACTAAGTTCCCAGCACATGAACTTGGAGGGACACACACAAATCATGGCAATCACATTTCTTTCTTTGTTATGCATTTTTTAAAAATTGGAGTCTTTTCTGGCTCAGAAGGTCACATCTGGGTTGGAAAGGCAGCAGAGATACTCTGTCTGCAGCAGAAGCTCTTCATGGGGCACCTTGAGCTGCCAGGGGAGTGAGGGGGCCACAGGGAGGAGCCTGAGGTAGGAAAATGTGGAAAAATGTGGAAAATCAGCAGAAGGGTACTTCCGTGACTTAACATTTGGAGTACTCAGTTCCTTTCTCCTTATATGGCCTCCCACATCCAATAGGCCTTGTACTTCAGAGCCTGAGTCAATACTGACCCAAATGAAGTTTTCCCACTACAAGGACCCTTTCCACGATCTCCCCGGGCCTCCCGCCCCTCCCTGATCTCCTTAGCAGGCTCTGCTCCCTGAGGACAGGCCCTCCCCGCTTTGTCCGCTGTTGGACCCCAGAAGTGGCAACATGCCTGGCACCAAATGAGAAAAATGCTGGCTGCGTAAACAGGAGTGAATGAGGGCCTCGCTGACTACTGGTTAAATCAGGACAGACAGCAGTCACGCAGGGAAGCCAGAGGCCTAGACAGGTTTAGAATGGGGCCTATTTCACCCAACTAGTTTGCAACCTTGGTTCTTTCCATGCATCTCATCCTAAGCACAGTTGGAAAGGCCCACCCACCCCGTTGGTCCCTTGGCCCCTTACAGAAGGTTCACCTTCCCACAGACCACCTTCTGCCCTTTCTTTCTGCCCTAGCTGGGACTCCACAAGCCAGCCTCACCTCTGTTTTCTCCTGTTTCAGGTTTGATAATGGCGGGGAGTTTACCACAGAGCTGGAGAATGGCGATGACCCAGCAGCTTATGTCACCAACCTGTCCTATTATCACCTGGTCCCCTTCGAGACAGACATTTTGGACTGAGCCTCTCCATCGGGACTCCCCCACCTCAGCCCTTGACTGCATGTCTTGATGCTGTCCAAAGCTGCCACTCAGCCCTGGATTTCCCAGGGTCCCAGACCCAGTCCCTGGTGAGACCTGGGTGTCCTGCAAGTGGACCTGCAAGGCTTCCTGGTGGCTGTGGGCTGATGGCAGGTCTCCAGCAACCAGGGATCATGTCCCAGAGGCAACGCAGCCTGCACTTCCGTGGGGTTTTCTCTTCTCTCTCCACTTGACACACCAGCCTGCCTCTTCATTCACGGGACTCACTGCCTGTGCTCAGTGTCTGCAGGGCGCGCTCTCTGCTGGGGCAGGGGTGCCAGGCTTGTCTGGCCTCCCTCTCACTGTTACTGCTTTTCCGGAAGGGGCATTTCTCTTGGTCAAATGGCCTCAGACTGCCTGGCTACCTTGACTCCCCACCATTCCTCCACATGTCAAAGGCAGGAGGCATCAAGGGAGATTTTGACAAATTGCCAAGTCCTGGATGACGTGAGCAGGGGATGTTTAGTAATCCAGATTTCCCTGGGAACCAGGATGTATGGCCTTTGTTTTTGTGTTTCATCTCTCTGGAAACCAGGTTCTGGGTCCACCCAAAGGAGTGTTGACAGAAGGTCAAGCACGCATGGGAGTAATGGCCTCAGAAAGGTGAAATCATTGATGATCAGGTGCATGTCTGAACTGGCCTCAGAGTTAACGATGCTCCTCAAGAGATAGGAAGACCCCTTCTGGCCCACCAGCTTCTCTGAGCTCGTCCACTCAGTGGGATGCTGTCACCACTGCCTGCAGGTGGCTGAAGTTCCTCTGTTGTGCCCTCAGTGACATCATTGTCATAATGAACCTGAAAGGGTAGAATTGGGAGGAAAGCTCCGGGCTCTGTGCCCACAGGGGAGGGTCTGGGTTCTGTGAGCTTATCCCCCCACCGTGTCTACTAACGACCAGCATTTGCTAATGTAAATAATAGTAAATTATTGAGAATTCTAATTCTTTTACACAGTCTGTTTTTAATCTATTTTAATTAAATAAAATCTATTACTCTACTTTAATATGTTCGTGTAGAAAGGTGTGGTTCATTTTGTCCCCTTCCCAGGGACAGGATGGAAACCAAACGCTGACCCCTTGTGCCTGGCTCTGATCTCTCCCCTTGTCACATTGTCATTTAGGAAATGTGTTATGTTCTCACCCTGGAGAGTGATCTGTCCAAGCTGAAAAATGAACAAACAAGCTTGGTAGGTTTTACTTTTTGTGATTTTTTTCCTCCCCACTTAGGGTTTTTCCCTTTGTTTTCCTCTTTGGCAGCCACAGGAAACCTATCTGGTGACCCAGCTGTAAAACATGGTATTTCTATGAATTTTGCCTTTCCCTTCTGCCTTCCAGCCTTGTTCAGTTTCATGCAACCTGATTTTCAATACACCATTGGGTGGTGTATTGGGGTTGACCAGGTGCCTTTTCTTTTCTTTTCTTTTTTTCTTTTCTTCTTTTCTTTTCTTTTCTTTTCTTTTCTTTTCTTTTCTTTTCTTTTCTTTTTTTTTCTCTTAATAGAGTTGAGTTCAGTTCAGTTCTACACAAGGATAGAACTTTTTGCCCTCCACTTAAAGTTAAAATCAATCAACATGTTCAATTAATCCCAATGCAGCTTTCAAAGCTTGATCCATGGATTATGCTAATCACCCATGTTCCACAAGGTGCCACTTGGCTACTGAGAAGGTGACTTCCTCAGCTCACCCACCTATTCTGTATTTCTCTATTTATCTGTTAACAGCTGAGTTTGGCTCCCCAAGCCCTTCTCTCAGCTTCATTGAAAAAGCATCACTGTTTACAATCAGTGCACAAAGAAGCCTCTAACGTAGGGATCAGATGTTTGGATATTTATTGGTCTGTCAAAGCAATGCCAGAGCATCAGCTAGCCTCTGTTTTTTTTCTGGAAAACTTTGACCTTCTAAGCTATTCTTTATGTTCCACCTTGGAAAGAGCCAGAGTAGAGATAAATATGTTAGTGCAATGAAACATGGTTAGTAGCACTCAGCACCACCATGCGAGGACCATCTGCAGCAAATGGAGAGCTCCCACACTGCACAAGGAGAGCTGCTACTGCTCCTCAGTTTAGCTGATCAGAAGTGTGGCCAGATCCCCTGGTTTTTCAAAAGAAGCTAAAAGTCAGAACTTCTATGTGCAATATCCCACCTTTGAAGTGTTGGAAAGAAAAGTAACAATAAAACAATAACAAGAAACTCGGCCAAGTAAAAGAATCATCAATTTCCAGCCTCTACCTTAAACCATCAGTTCAGAGATTAATACCAGAGGAGCTCGGTTTGGAGTGTGAATTGTGCACTCTTGCCCATATCTTCTTCCAGAAACATGCTCCTCTCCTTTCTTCCCTCTGTGACCACATCCCTCATGCTACTCTGGCAACCAAGAGTCTCTTGGCAGCAGTGGCCAGGACACTCCCTTTATTACTGACAACTGTGTGACAGCTACTGTCCTGAGCCATGCTTACTACATTAGATAGCCTCCTACAAAGTAATGTGCAATTAAATTCTTTTTGGCAAACCAAATTACTCAAGTCACCTAATTTTCCTGTTTGAAAAGAACATTCGGCAAATGCTATTTATAGGCTGAGGAATCATCTCCTCTTTGTTTTGCAAATCAATGCTGGTTTTCACATAGACTTGCTTAGAGACACCCAATGCACAATGTGAACATGGATTAGGGCCACCCTCTGATGATTTCTGCAGAATGGACACACTGTAATACATGCCCTCATTGTAGAACAGCAGACAAGCACAAGTCACCTGGTAATTGAGCAGACTGTGGGCTCATTAATAAACATGCAGTTCTCATGGACATACCACTTACTAATAGAAATAGATGCAGGAGGGTTGGCAGCCACATCATCCTGAGTGATGTGTCCTAACCAGCACCATCTCCTCCTGGGGATAGGATACATTCTTGGCTTTCATTTAAAAGGCATTCTGTCAAATCACAAGCATTATTTTTTTTTACTGTAAATGCAATTTCTGTCCCACATTCATGGTACTAATGTACTCTTGCAGACCAGTATTCTATTCTAGGTTCATTCTGTTTTAAAATGTAGATTTTATTATTATTTGATTATGGCCAGGTCAACAGATCAGGAAGAGACTGCCATTGAAAAAGTGGTTTGTTATCCTTGCAGATTCCAGGAGGAGAGGGCATGCCATGCCATGGAAAATCATGCAGGGAAGTACCAGGGTAGGTTAGAGGGCAGAGGGAAATCAGCACGAACCTTCATGGTGGTTTCTGTGGGAAGTAAAAGGGTGAAGCAGGCTGGTTTATCATTGGCCAGTTTGAACAGTGGTCTTGTGCATAGGCCCTGGGCTGACTAGGTTTCAATCAGATAGGTAGTGTAGCAGAGTACCAGAGCTCAGGAAAGAAGGTCACTGGCGGTGTGAGCTCTGTATTGTTTGGTTTCCAGGTGAAAGTCTTGCTGGTAGTTGATTATTATCTCTTAAGAATTAGACAACTCCCAGGAAATAATTAAAATGATAGCTGAAATCAATGAAATTGAAACAAAAGAAACAATTGAAAAACTTGACAAAACAAAAAGTTGGTTCTTTGAAAAAATCAATAAAATTGATAAATCCCTAGCAACACTAAGGAAGAGAAAAAGAGAGAAATCTCAAATTACTAAAATATGTGATGAAAAAGGAAATATCATGACACAACTGAAATATAGAAGATCGTTAGAAACTTTTGAAAATTTATACTCCAATAAAATAGAAAATATTGAAGACTTTGATGAATTTCTAGAGACTTACAACTTACCTAAACTGAAATAGGAGGTCACGCACCATTTAAACAGAACAATTTCAAGTAATGAAATAGAAAACACCATCAAAAGCCTACCAACTAATGAAAGCCCAGGACCAGTTTCTCCGCCAAGTTCTAAAAGACCTTCAAAGAATAATTAACACCAATACTCCTCAAATTATTCCATGAAATAGAAAAGGAGGGAACCCTTTCAAACTCATTCTATAAGGCTAATATCACCCTGATACAAAACCAGGTAAAGATGCATCAAGGAAAGAAAACATTAGACCAATATCCCTGATGAACATAGAGGCAAAAATTCTCAGTAAAATTCTGGCAAATCACATACAAAAACATATTAAAAAGATAGTATACCAAGATCAAGCGGGGGTTCATCCCAGGGAGGCAGGGTTGGTTCAACATATATGGAAAACAATAAATATAATTCATCATATCAATAGACTTAAAAATAAGAATCATATGATCATCTCAATAGATGCCGAAAAAGCATTTGACAAAAATACAGCACCTCTTCATGTTCAAAACACCAGAAAAACTAGGAAGAGTAGGTGAAGAGTGAAATAGCACCCAGAAAAACCACTTTGGACTTGGGAACTCAGGCAAGAGATTTTATTAGGCAAATGAACAGTGTCTGCCCTGGAGATAGCGAGAGAGAGAGAGAGAGAGAGAGAGAGAGAGAGAGAGAGAGACAGAGAGAGAGAGAGACAGAGAG